>CP094634.1:39669976-39956338 GCA_023657505.1 Camelina hispida | reverse complement strand
TTCTTTTGTAAACATTGATGAGATTTTGAGCTTTGTCTAGGTTATGTTAATATCCTCTCTTTTCTTTGTTTAATCAGTCACTCACTCTGAGCTTACTTCATGTTTCAGCCACTTTTTGAGGAAGATACTGGTTCTGTCTGTATGAATACCAAAATGTTGAACACTGGCTCCAAAGATGCAATCAGCTGGCTCCCTGACGAGGTTCTTGGCAAGATCTTGTCCTTGCTTCCTACAAAACAGGCTGCTTCAACCTCTGTTCTTGCTAAAAAGTGGAGGAATGTGTTTAGATTAGTTCATAATCTTGACTTTGATTATTTTGACTTGCTAAAACCGGAAGAGGGTCCAGAAGAGAGGGATGTGATGCGTGAGAGCTTCAGGAATTTCATTGATAGAACACTCGCTTTGCAGTGCGGTTCTCCTATCAAGAAATTCTCTCTAAAATGTGTCATTCACATGGCCAGCGAGTTGGCTTGTGTGAACCGCTGGATATGTAATGCGCTAGAACGTGGTGTTTTGGAGCTGGACGTAAGCATAAAGACCTTCTATAAAATCGTTCTGAATCCTGAAACTGGTATTTACGAACTGCACGCAGATAGGGAATACGGTGACGTCTTTCTGCCCCCTGAGCTCTTTAAGAGCAAGACGCTGGTTAAGCTGACACTGGGAACAAAAATCGATCTTGGGAAAATTCCTCCAGATGTGTCTCTTCCAGCGCTTAAGAGTCTCTGCATCAATTCAATCTTTTTTGAATCTGAAGATCTGTGTTACGTGCTTCTTCCTGGCTGTCCAGTGCTAGAGGAGTTGGTTGTCCGGGGTTACTCTGAAGGATACCCATACTGCATATCGAGTCGGACCATCAAGAAACTGTCGGTTCACTACGATTGTAAGTTTGCAGTTGATAGCATGCAGAGTATGTCATTTGTCTCCCCAAGTCTTGTGTCCCTCGACTACTCTGATTATGCCTTGGCTGAGTACGAACAAGTTAACTTGGAGTCCCTAGTCGAAGCTAGGCTTGATCTGCGTTATACTGAAAGGGTCACGGAGCCGGATTTAACTGGTCTGTTTAAAGGGATAAGCAACATCGAGACCCTGCATCTATCTCCCGGTTCTACTGACGTAAGTTTTTTTCCCCGAAATGTGTTTATCCTTAAGAAACAACGTTAAAGAGCTTAGACATTCTTGAAGTATGTGTGTGTGTGTGTCTGTTTTCAGGTGATTTCTCGATGTGTTGAACGTGGACTATTTCTACCGGTGTTCAACAAACTGGTGAGCTTGTCTTTTGGGAGTAAGAACAAACGAGGTTGGAAACTGCTGCCATATCTGCTTAAGCAGTGTCCAAAGCTTGAAACTCTAACCATCCAGGTATGTTTATCATTTGCAGAACCCCATGAAAGAATATATCTAGAGAGAGATGGACGGACTTAGTCGTTGATCATTTACATGCATCTTCTTTATTGATTCTTCTCCAGGGTTTGGATGGTTACACAGGCGATGTTACCATGCGTCCATTCCAAGTAAAGGTGTTGCATGTTCTTGGTTATGGAGGAACTGCTAAAGAGTTGGAACACTTGAAGAGTATTATTGGGGAATCGAAATGCCTTGAACTGGTGCAAGTGGAGGTTGCACAAGGTATTGCGGTGGATGATGCCATTCTGTCGCAAATCTGTAGGGATCTAAAGACGCATCTTGGAGTTTCATCAAAGTGCAAGATCATATAGTTGCTTAGTTCATGTGCAATTATTCTGTGTAACAATGAAACTCATAAGTTTTATCATGTAGCATTGGTCTCGCATAAATTTATCTGTATTTTGGAATCCATTTATTTCTTTGGTAACTTTGGCAACAACATCGATCTCTCTGAATCAATTCTAGATGCTGCCGTTTCATTGACCAGTCAGACAACAAAAAAGCAACGGTCCGACAATTCGCCTAATGAACATGTTACTCCCATTGAAGCAAAAATTGCATAGTGGCTCAAACAAACAACAAACCGGAGGCTAAGACAGAGATCGAGGCCAAGACAAAGATTTGGAGATACAACCAACAAGTCCTCCAAGAGCTCCTCTTTCCCATGTCTTCTTTGGACGAATGTTTGCTAATAAGAAGAGTTTACCAAATGCCTGCAATTTTAGTAACTTTCAGGCGGGGAAAATTGTTGCAAGACTATATAGTAGACTAGACTAAAGACCCGTGCTAGAGCACGGGTTGAAATTCATTTTATTTATATTGTAATTTTTATATAAAACTAAAATAGAGAAAATAAAACCTAATTTTATTTAAAAAAATAGATATATATATATATCATAAAATTCGAATTATAATATAATTGATTTATTTTAATTTTAATTTGCTAATTTGGCAAGAAAAATATTACTTTTATATAAGATAAAAAAATAATTGTGAAAATATACAATTAATTACTGTTTATCAAAAACTGTAAATACTCACCTTTACATAAAGAGATGGTTGAGTAAAAAAAAAAAAAAATAGATGTTTCATATTTTTCACTCAAATAATTTATTCAAAAAGTGTTATTGTAATATATAAAATAGGATTATGTAATATTAATGTATGCATTTTTAACTATAAAAATATTAAAGTAAAGAGACATATAATAGATTATTTAATCTTATTATATAAAGTTCATGACAAAATTTCTTTATTAACGAGATCGTGACACGTGTCAAAAATATTGATAAGATGTTGACACGAGTCAAAAACAAATATAGAAACAAATTTGATTTTTTTGTTTTACCAATCTACATGAATTAAAAACAAATATTGGCCACGTCTTTTGTTTAAATATGTCAATTAATTTGATTTTTACTATCTAAGTTAATTATTGGCCACATTTCTAGAAAAAAAGTTCGAGATATTTACCTATCACTATAAGGAAATTGAGTATATCTCTTATTATATAAAGATGTCTACTAAGTGGTATCCCATATCAAATAAAAACCTTGAGTACAGTAGAAAATCATGAACTCCAAGAGAGCCAGTTCAAACCAAGAGACTCGGAAACCATACTGCAAAAGAAAACGGGTATCATGAATGATAATCAGATTGCTATGATGGAAAAATACTTGCAGATGAACCTCATATAAAGCTGGATTTAGCTACCACTAAATATGGGTAGACAAACTAAATCAATATGTAAGTACAATCTTATTATATAAAGTTCGATGACAAAATTACTAATGCGAGATTGTGACACATGTCAAATATATTGATAAGATGTTAACACATGTCAATTTTTTTATAAACGTAATTAGACAGCTTATTATATTTACAGAATTTTACATGTTTATATTTTAAAACATTTATATTCCTAAATCAAAAAGGAAAACTAACAAAATCAATATATTTTCCATTGTATCCTAATTATATTATACATGGTTTCTCAATAAATTTGACATGTGTAACCAAAAATTTAATTCATTAAGCATGTATATTAATCAATAAATAATGAATAACAAAGTTAAAAAGAATAACATAAGTTATTTAACATAATTTTAGTTGGATATAAATTATATTTATCGCTGTAATATAAATTATTGTAAGTAAGTACACAAAACCTTGAAACAATAAATATATTTATCGCTGTAATATAAATTAAAGTTTTAATGCATGTAGTAGTATGATAAACCTGAAAGAAAATAGAAAAATGAGTTTGTTAGAATGAATATTTGGTTAATTGATTAAAATTGACAAAAGTATTACTTATAAAATTATGACATATAGAAGAATATATTTAGGATATTTTTGGATTTCCAAAAATTTTGTGGATGTTAACTGATTTTTTTACTGATTATTTTTAATGTTAAATTTTAAATACTAACCAATATACATATTATCTCATATTATTTTTGTTATTAAATTTTTTAACTAATCCATGAAGAAGTGAATTATGGTTTTACGATGAAATAGATAGTTAGATGTGATTACTAAATTGAATGTCTAACGATGAAATTTATTTTAGATTAAATAGATTAAAAAGTTTTCAAATATTAATTTGTATTATTTAAAAAAAATCATTCAAGAATATTAGTAAATTTTAATGTTTAAATTTATAATTTTAACACATGTATTTTTGTAATGCATATGTCAAAATATAAGATAATTTGAATACAAATTATAAATTACAGGAATAAATCTTTAGTTATTGAGAATTTCTCGTATCTTTATATATGTTTTATTTTATAAATTTTACTCATTTTTAAAATTGATTATGACATGAGGTAAAATTAGTACTTATGAGATAACAACATAACAAATATATCTTAAATAATGTTGATTGAGTTTATTTGGCAAATTATATTTTGTTAATTTTTATTTATATTTTCAGTTTTTACTAAGATATAGATTTGATATGATGTATTAATTGTGTTTGATATAAAGTACTTAGTTCATGAATTAAGATGAAATGTGTAATTAAAATTAAAATATGGTCTCTTATGATGATATAAATATTTAAGGTACTTCTGTCCTATAAGAGTTTTGGGTCAAAGTACAAAAATTAATAAATAATAAATATTATGTCATTTATAAAACTTCCACCAATAGAAAATATACTTCATAATTCAAATAGTCATAAATTGTTATATTAATAAAAATTATACATAAAAATTTGAGAAACTATTATAAAACTCTTATATAATGGAACCGAGAGAGTATTAAATGAAATATGAGAGGTTTATATTCAATATTAAAATGTTATAAGATAAAATCTAAAAACATGTATGTTACTACTTAACTATTTTCAATAAATTTTTTAATTTTTACCCGCGTTATTACGCGGGCCTTATCTAGTAAAATATAATTTATGTGATTGTTTTAAAAAAAAATTAGCTAAAACATTATGCAATAAAATCACATGCTAAATATGAAGGCTTGAAAAAGACGTATTTTGTAAGTTTTATATTGTTAATATTTCTAGATAAGTACCCGTGCTATAATACTTGTTAAATTTTATTTTGTAATATATCTTGTAACCCACTATTTAACTTGTAACCAATTAATCTATCAATTTCGTAATTTATCTTTGGTTAACATTATGGTCTATCGATAAAATATTTGAAAAATAAATTTGTAATAATGTGTATAAAGATCTTTGGAAACAATGTAATATAAAACTAAAATCTTTCGAAAATACATTTTGGAATATCCATGATTTTTTTATTTGTTACCATTAATATATCAATTATTAATTTAGAATATCCCTAATATTTAGGTGTAACCATTAATATTAATATATAGATTAATTTATAACCTATTTGTAACCATTTATTAAAAATATAAAGTTTACAAAAACTATGTTGTGTACTTTCCTTTTATTAAAAAGGAGATATGCACTTTGCCGTGAATTGGGGTTTGAACTGTAAATATTTTTTAACCGCGGACTTAACATTGCTACCATAAATACAAAAAACTACATGGTGAGATATTTTTAGAAGATATTTTAGTAACTAATAGTATAATAGTATATTTTAATTATTGATACATATATAATTATAATAATGAATAGTGTTGGCGACTGTTCTTGTCAGCGTCACAGCTATCCATCTGGACCAAAAATGTTCCAACACCACATATATTATATCGTAATAATTACCAAAATATGCATGCTTTTGCTTTTGGCATGCAATTGAGTCTTTCCTATGACGTGTGACATGAGGAAGACTGTATATAGATCTGACCAAAGCAAGAAGGGCTTTACTAAGGGCGTAAGTGTGCAGCCGAGGAATATGGAGACCACCGTGAAAAACAAGCAAGTGATACTGAGAAATTATGTGGAGGGTATCCCAAAAGAGTCTGATCTTATGATTGTCACCGCTTCAGACGTCATGGAACTCAAGGTTAAGCCCGGATCAGGGGCAATGCTGGTGAAGAATCTTTACTTGTCTTGTGACCCTTACATTGGATTTTTGATGAGAGAACCAACTCCTTCGATTTCAGCACTTTTGGATGCTTTCGTCCCTGGCAAGGTAACACTCACACATTCATACATGCATTTGCATACACAAAGCACCTACCTCATGAGATGGTTTAATTTAACAATTTGTTGCTGATGTTGTTGCAGCCTATATATGGATTTGGAGTGTCTAAGGTGATAGCTTCTGATAATCCAGGTTTTGCAGAAGGTGATTTTGTTCACGGAATCGTCGACTGGGAGGAGTATAGTATTATTAACGCGACTGGTAGTGGTAGATTCACCAAAATCGACATCAATATCAATGTTCCTCTCACCTATTATACCGGAATCCTTGGTTGGTATCAGATTTGGTATACATTACAATGTTAATTAAAGACATATATATATCTCCTAAAAGCTCTGTTTCTTTCTTTTCATAAACAGGTATGCCAGGTTTGACTGCTTATGGTGGATTTTTCGAGATATGTTCACCTAAGAAAGGAGAAACAGTGTTTGTGTCTGCGGCTTCTGGTGCGGTTGGTCAGTTAGTGGGTCAATTTGCTAAGTTGATGGACTGCTATGTTGTTGGAAGTGCTGGAAGTAAACAAAAGGTCAGGAGGCCTTTGTTCTGAAACTTTTCGATCAAAAGAGTTAATCTTTTTGGCGTTCTCTTACATTGTTTTAGTTCCCATAAAGGTTGATCTCTTGCTGAACAAATTTGGTTTCGATGATGCATTCAATTACAAGGAAGAGCCTGATCTTGACTCCGCCTTAAAGAGGTTCTTATATATTCTCCTTCTTCTAATATTCAGTTTCTTGAGATCTCATAGCTCTCATCAGGTTCCTCTTAAATTGTAGGTGTTTCCCAAAAGGCATTGACATATACTTTGAGAACGTGGGAGGCAAAATGCTTGACGCGGTGCTACTAAACATGAGAACTTCAGGAAGAATCGCTGTCTGTGGGATGATCTCTCAGTACCATCTTGAAACCAGAGACTTGGTACAAAATCTACCAGACATCATGTTCAAGAGGATAAGGATGCAAGGGTTTGCTTGTTACGAGTTCAACGATCAAAAACCCAAGTTTTTGGAGTTTGTGCTTTCCAACATAAAAGAAGACAAGTTAACTTACGTTGAAGACATAGTGGAAGGACTCGAGAACGGTCCTGCTGCTCTTGTTGGACTTTTACATGGACGAAACGTTGGTAAGCAAGTTCTCAAAGTTTCTCGAGACTGACCAAGTTTATCAGTGTGTCTGGTTGTTATGTAAAACTATACCAATCTGTGTTGGTTTTGAGTTTGATTTGGTCGTCTTAATTTGTTTCTGAATAAGCTCCCATGTATAAGGAGTCAATAGGTTGTCCTAGTATTTTGTTAGTGCTTTGCTTCCAGTATCTGTAGAAGATTGAGTCTTCAACCTTTGTGTATTTGCTTCTAAGATCAATAATAATCTGTTATCTAAGATTAAGACTAACTTAGACCAACTCCAACCCATTTCCATTTCTATCTCCAAATTTCATTTTGGAGAAAAACCTTCTCCAACCCCACTCCATTTCTATATTTGTCTGTATTTATCTTTATATTTGGAGACTTTTAATTCATTTCTCCATTTTGGAGTTGAGCTTTTTTATTTGCAAATCAATCCCTTAAATTTATATAGATTTATATTTTATATCTAAATACAGTTAAATATTATTATTTTCTACTTAAACTTATAAATAATAATTTTAAAATTCAACAATTAACATATATAACATAAAAGGAAAAAATACAAACAAAAGTACAAAATAACATTACTACCAATAAAATTTAAAACACATAATATGACTTAAACTGAAGATTAAAAACAACTTAATACAACAAATACTAATAATTGATGAATGTTGTGTAATGTAATGTTGTTCAATAATAAATTTTAAATATAAATAACATGCTAAAATTTTTCTTTTTTGCTAAAATAAAATAATTGGGTCAAATTTGTAATTTTAATAAATAAAGGATCATTATATAAATTACTAATAAGATATAAGAAGAATATTATTTTCTTGGAGTCAAATATGGAGAAATAGGTTGGAATAAAACCATCTCCAAAATGGAGTTACTCCAAAATAGAGTAAAAAATGAAGAAATGGATTGGAGGTGCCTTTAGCAATAGCAGTTTGGGTTTGTATGTGATATTTTAAAAGGTTGAGCTCTAATTGGAGTTCGTATGAAATATAAGGATATATTTATCAAAATTCCATATTTTTTATTTATTTATGGGCTCAAACTGAAACCCAAGTGAAGCCCATACTAAAATTACAAGACCCAATAAGAGGGGAAAAAGATGAGATAAGCCCTAATTCAACAACTTCCCCCAGATTTTTCGAGAGATTACACAGAGAACCACCGATTCGAGCAAGCGTAGTAGCCATGGGGATACTTTCATGGTTCACTGGAAGTCCTAAGCCGTCACAGTCCGAGACGTCTAAGCCGGAGATGATACAGATGCCGAAATCAGAAACTCCAGCTCCAGGGATGAACGGAGCCATAGAAGTTCCTCGACCCGATCGCGCGACCGTTTTCGAGTTCGGCTCCGTTGCTGCCACCGGAGACAGAGTCACTCTCGCTGGATACTGCCCCGTTTCCGACGATCTCGAACCTTGCCGTTGGGAGATTCTTCCCGCCGACGGCAAAGACGCCCCGCAGTTTCGCGTCGTCTTCTGAAGAGTATCAGTCACTAGTTTAATTCCCAGATCCGAGTTTCTAAAAGATGTAATCTCATCTTCGAAAATTGTATTTTGTTCTGGTAATGTCATCTTCTCATCTTTGCTAATTGGACTGTTTATAACAAATAAATGTCAACGTTTGAATTAATATTACAATAAGCTTCGTTTTGTTTGTTATAATTGTAGTCATATAAATTTGTAATTAGTTATCTAATTATGTATTAGATGAGAGATTAGAAAAAAATAGTGATTACCCGCGTTTTACTGCTCAAAAACGACATTGTTAGCCAATGAAACCATTGTTTTGTTTTGTCAATCTGTTTTATGGATAACACCAAAACGAAGAACAATCAAAAAAAAAAAACGTCTCTGTTCCTTGCAATTTTCAACCTTTGTCTTGTCGCCAAAAAAGATGCAATGTGGATTTGATCCTTAACTGATCTTTGTGTGGCAATTTCAATAACATCATGGAGAACGTAGCGGCGCAATTGAAGCGTGGGATATCGAGACAATTCTCGACAGGATCAATGCGGAGAACGCTAAGCCGACAATTCACGCGCCAAAACTCTCTGGATCCACGCCGTAACAACATGAGGTTCAGTTTTGGTCGTCAATCTTCGCTTGATCCGATACGACGTAGCCCTGAGTCTCTTAGCTGCGGGCCGCATATGTCTGTTCCCGAGAATCTTGATTCGACGATGCAGCTTCTCTTTATGGCGAGTAAAGGTGATGTGAATGGTGTTGAGGAGCTGCTTAATGAAGGAATCGATGTGAATAGCATTGATCTTGATGGTCGTACGGCTCTTCATATTGCTTCTTGTGAAGGTCATTACGAAGTTGTTAAGGTTCTTCTTAGCCGGAGAGCTAACATTGATGCTCGTGATCGTTGGGGTAGCACGGTGTGTTGTCCTTCTTCCCCTGTTTTGGTTTGGTTTTGGTTAAACCGAATTATGCATTCCTTAAAGGTGACATTTTGTTAACATTGTTCAGGCGGCTGTTGATGCAAAGTATTATGGGAACGTTGAAGTGTATAATCTCTTGAAAGCACGAGGAGCTAAAGCTCCGGTATGATTTTTATAAACAAAAAGATTTATCCTTTATGTTCTTAAGATGATTGGTTTCTTTCTCTTCCTCGGGTGCTTTGCTTCATCTTCAAGATTTGTTTTGTGTGTTAAATTTTAGAAAACGAGAAAGACTCCAATGACGGTAGGGAATCCGAAAGAAGTTCCTGAGTATGAGCTTAATCCACTCGAGCTTCAAGTCCGTAAAGTTGACGGCATCTCTAAGGTTTGTTGATTCTCCTCAATTACAAGAGCTGAGAATGTTTTCTGCTACATCTTTCTTATCCTGCTGATGTGTTTGATTTGCAGGGAACTTATCAAGTTGCTAAATGGAATGGCACGCGAGTCTCGGTAAAAATATTCGACAAAGATAGTTATTCAGATCGGGAACGCGTGTATGCATTCTCTCTTGTTCTTGAATTACTCTGTTTAATATGTTGGTGGTTACGTGAAATAACTTAACACTTTGTTTTGCTCTTTCTGTTTCTTTGATATGACCAGAAATGCTTTCACAAACGAATTGACTTTGCTAGCAAAAGCTCGGCATCCAAATATTGTTCAATTTGTTGGAGCCGTCACTCAAAACCTACCAATGATGATTGTAGTTGAGCATAATCCAAAAGTAAGTAAGCACTGTATTTTTTTTTTTTCACTTTATTTCCGAATCCAAGTGTGGCAATCTTGTTTCATTAACCAATTTCAGGGTGATCTAACTGGTTATCTTCAAAAGAAAGGTCGTCTGTCACCTTCAAAAGCTCTGAGATTTGCTCTTGATATTGCCAGAGGCATGAACTATCTTCATGAATGTAAACCAGATCCGATCATCCACTGCGAGTTAAAGCCAAAGTAAGACAAAGCCGAGAGCAAATTAGTTAAGTGCCAAAAATAACAGTTTGGATAATATTTTGAAAGTTTTTTGTAAGGTGCCAGAAATATTTTGCTGGATAGAGGAGGCCAATTGAAGATCTCTGGATTTGGATTGATAAAGTTGTCAAAGATTGCAGAAGAAAATGCAAAAGTAGTGAACCACGAAGATCAAATCGATAAGTCAAGTAAGAAAAAAAGCTACATTTTAGTTACAAACAGATTTATCATTTATTACATATACAAGAAGCTTTGTTCTTGAAAGATCCTATGTTTACCTTTTTTGAACTGCAGATTACTACATAGCACCCGAAATATACAAAGACGAAGTCTTCGATAAAAGGGTTGATGTGCATTCGTTTGGTGTTATTTTGTATGAGGTAGTAACACAAATCTTTAGCCTTTTTGTTTATAGTTAAATGTCTCAAGTCTCATACTCTGCAATGTTTCTATTTGGTATCATATGTGAAGTTGACTGAGGGAGTATCTTTATTCCATCCTAAAACACCTGAGGAGGTTGCAGAATCGATGTGTATAGAAGGAAAAAGACCAACAATCAGAACAAAAACAAAGAGTTACCCTCCGGAATTGAAAGAGTAAGCATTTCAAGAACTTGTTCATGTAACAAAAACATTATCTGTGATTTGTTTCTTGAAACATCATTAACAAGTCAAGAATCGTGATTATATAATGTAGGTTGATTGAGGAATGTTGGCATCCAGAAATCGGTGTGAGGCCAACATTCTCTGAGATTATCATACGGCTCGACAAGATAGTCGCAAACTGTTCGAAGCAGGGTTGGTGGAAAGACACATTTAAGTTCCCTTGGTAAATTTCAAAAAAAAGTTTCATCTTCTTTAATCTGAAATTATAAATCTTAGTTAAACCAAAGATTTAGGTTCATCATGTTATGTTTTTCTTTTGCAGGAAATGAAATGGAAATATTGAATCAATCGAAACGTTAAACTTTAACCCATGAGATGGAGAAAAAAAACAAGATGAGAGTGAGATATTGCATACTAAAGAAGCAGATTCACAAACTCACTAGCCTTTATTAGAAACAGAAGATCACTTTTTGTTGTTGTTATAATGTTTGTTTGTTTCATATCATAAGTTTTTTTTTTTTTTTTGGGTTATTTTGTAAAGTATATATTTTATGATAAACATACACATCACTTGTTCATATTGAAAAAATATACAATCAAATCCAACATGATTATTGCTAAAACTAGGTAACAACCCGCACATAGTGCGGTATAAAATAATTATTAAATGTTTTTACTGTAATTTTTATTTCCAAAATCTATTATATTTATAGGTAATTGAAATATTTAAAATTCGATTGAGTAGTATGTATCTATAAAAAAAAATTTGTATAATAATTAAAATTTAACCCGAGTTATTATAATATCAATCTTATATTATTATATCATATGAACAAAGGGTTCTTAAAATTTATTTTAAAGATTTTATGCAATTAAGTTAGAAAGATAAAATAAAAATTTAATTTTGGGTGTTATTTGTATTTTTGGAAAAATACAATGGTAAATAAATGTAAATATTTTCAAAAGCTGATGACAAATAAAGGAAATAGTGTTCTGAACTATATAATGCTGAGATGCACCTCAACTTTTTTGCCAAAATGTTTCTCTATTATTAATATAGGGGATTACAAATGTGAATTTTGTCTAAGAAGTGAACAAATATTAGTTTTGATAAATTTATCTTAGAGTAAAATGATAATGGATATAATACTATTTTTGTTTGTTTGATTGAGAAGTAATAGCTTATAAAGTAATTTTATTATGAATACAAAACAAAACCAAAAATAATTGATGAGAAAAAATAAATAAATCAATATCCCTTCGTCGTGGGCATCAAGTATATATATTACATCTGATAGAGGATTCGCACACGTGGTGACAATGGAAAACGTACGGGCCCTATAGATATGATCCAACGGTGCAGATTCACTCACTCATACAGGTATAAGCAAAAAAAATGTCTTTTATTTATTATTCTCTGTCCTCAAAAAGCAGAAAAAAGAAAAAAAAATCTAAAACCCTTTGCTCACGATTTATTTGCCGCATCCCTAAAACCTTTAAAAGTTCTCCGGCGTGGTGATTCACTTTCTCCGGTCAACAGTGTTCGTCATCTTCAGATTCCTCCGTCTTCTGTAAGTTTTTTCGTATCTTTCTCTCGATTTCCTCAAACTAGGTTGAAATCTAGAGTTTCGCATTTCACTTTCTAGGGTAACGATTGTGACTTTTCTCGTAATCGATTTCGATTAATCGTCTAGGTTTTTTGTTTCGGTTCTGATTCTTAGTTATGGGTTCTCTGAATTTGTCTTCATCTTCGTATCTTTTGATTTAGCGACTTTTTTTTTTTTGTCCTATTCCAAAAAAAATCAGATGGTTCAGCTTTGAACAAACGACAAGGATATTGAAAAAAAAATGGCGTCAAGAGCGATCATTAGGAGAAAGAGTATCATATCAGATTACTTGAATGTGTATGCTCGTTCGATTCAGAGCTTTCAATCCATTGGAAACTCCTCTCAGGCGGTGGTTCATTCACATGCTTACCATTCTGCTATCAACCGTTCTCCTCCTCCTGTGGAAACTAAACCTGTGACTCAACAACACAAGTCCTTTACAGGAAGAGAAGATGGTCTTCTGTTTCTTTCTAGAAATGGATATTTCAATCGTAGTTTCCATGGTTTTCACTCCTCTGCCTTCGGTTATGGAAGTTCAGAAGTTGGTCCTTCTCTTGGGATGAGGTATAGGAGCGTATTCATTCGTGATGCTACTACTGTTGCAGCTAAGAAACCTGAAGACGATGATAAAAAAGTTGATGAGGTTGCTAAAAATAGGAAAGAGGCATCTCCTGAGGAATGTGATCAAGCTGTTGAAAGTCTTAGTAGTGTTAAAGCAAAGGCCAAAGCTAAACGTCTTCAAGACTCCAAAAAGGTTGCTCGATCTATTGTACAGAGGGCATGGGCAATTGTGCTTAAGATTGGTCCTGCTATAAGAGCTGTTGCCGCCATGAACAGGTTTAGCTTTCTCTCCTTCCGTTTTTTTTGTGTTGTTAATCGCCAGGCTTTATGCATGGATATTGTTGTGTACTGACTTTCTTTTTTTCTACAGGGCTGATTGGGCGAAAAAGCTCACTCACTGGAAGCAGGAGTTCGTGTCGACAATGAAACATTATTGGCTGGGGACCAAATTGCTCTGGGCAGACACTAGAATCAGTTCTAGATTGCTTCTCAAGTTGGCTGGTGGAAAGAGTCTCTCCAGAAGAGAAAGGCAACAGCTTACTCGAACTACAGCTGATATCTTTAGATTAGTGCCGTTTGCAGTGTTCATCCTCGTGCCGTTTATGGAGTTCCTTCTGCCAGTTTTCTTGAAGCTTTTCCCTAATATGTTACCGTCAACTTTCCAGGACAAGATGAAAGAAGAGGTATGTGTCAAAGTAGTGTCGGCTTTAGACATTCATTTGTTACCTTCTTGCCTTCGTGATGATGTTGCTCTTTTGTTAATGCACAGGAAGCATTGAAAAGGAAATTACTTGCAAGGATGGAATATGCTAAGTTTCTTCAGGAAACTGCCAGAGAGATGGCTAAGGAAGTTAAACATTCAAGATCTGGAGAAGTAAAGAAAACCGCTGAAGACCTGGATGACTTTCTAGACAAGGTAAAAAGTCATAATTTTGTGTTGGCTCAGATACTTTCTTTTCTTTTGGTTTTTGGATTTGACATTCATTTTCCTTGTTCATATAATCCTGGCTTGCAGGTTCGAAGAGGTCAAATAGTCCATAATGATGAACTTTTGGGCTTTGCAAAGCTTTTCAACGATGAGCTTACTTTGGATAACATTAGCAGGTTTGTGCTCCTTTTTTGTTTGATCTTAGAGATACCTTGCGCTCCTAAAGGAACATATTCTGACAGTAGTTACCTCTTTGTTTTTCAAATATAGGCCTCGCTTGGTTAACATGTGCAAATATATGGGTATTAGCCCATATGGAACAGATGCTTATCTGCGATATATGCTCAGGAAAAGACTGAGGAGGTTAAGTTGCTTCCACATCTCATTGTTATTAAACTTGCTGCCTTGCTTTGATGTTTAATTTTTACTCGTTTTCATTGCAGCATTAAGGAAGATGATAAACTGATTAGAGCTGAGGGTGTGGATTCCCTTTCAGAAGCTGAGCTACGCGAAGATTGCAGGGAACGGGGAATGCTGGGACTGGTTTCAGTTGAAGAGATGAGGCAACAGGTTTCTCCTTTTTACTCCTATGATTCGTGGTTCTTTATTATTTATATATATAACTTCATCAGGAAAAAATAATGTTACAGCTATTAATGTTTTTGTATCGGAACAATCTTGCAGCTTCGCGATTGGATGGATTTGTCACTTAATCATTCTGTCCCCTCGTCGTTGTTGATCCTCTCTAGGTAGGTTCCAGAACTCTTTTAATTCGTTTTTCCATCAGTTCTTTTGCGAATAAATTTCTGATAGCAGTTTATATCAGGGCATTCACGGTTTCTGGAAGAGTTAAGGCAGAGGATGCTGTCCGAGCTACTCTTTCTTCTCTACCTGACGAGGTTGTGGATACTGTTGGTATTACTTCTCTGCCATCTGAAGACCCACTTTCTGAGAGAAGGAGGAAGTTAGAGTACCTTGAGATGCAAGAAGAATTGATCAAGGTCTGATCATATACCACTTGTTTGTATTATATTATGCTTGCTTGAGGAAGTTAAAAAACTCGACTTCTGTGTGTTCCAGAGTTAATATTTTGTTTATCAATATATTTACAGGAAGAAGAAGAGAAAGAAGAAGAAGAGCTTACAAGGATTAAAGATGTTAAAGGTGCCGAAGAGGATATAGCATTGCAAGAGATGACCACACCAACGGCCAGCGAAGCACAAGAACAGGCCAGAGCTAGTGTTCTTGAACAGCAAGATGATCTATGCAAACTTAGCCGTGCATTGGGTGTTTTAGCTTCTGCTTCTGTAAGAAAAACGAGTCTATGGTTTGTCAATAGTGAATACCCAGAGCAATTTTTCTGATACTGAGGCTCTACTTGTTTTTGATATGAACAGTCTGTATGTAGAGAGCGCGAAGAATTCCTGAGATTGGTCAAGAAAGAGGTACGCTGCACACAAATGCATTAGCTTTTTGTGTCCTAGATTAAAAGACTTTGTTTTTCTGTTTCTCCAGATGGAGTTCTATAACACAATGGTCGAGAGAGAAGATGTAGATGGTGAAAAAGCTGCAGTGAAGGCATACAAAGCAGCTAGAGAAGATAGTGACCAAGCTGAGGATGTTGCTGAAGCAGACGAGGTTTCGTCTGCACTAATGGAAAAGGTAAATAGGTTTTAAATCATTCTAAAAGAAAATCTAAGTTCGATGAGATTTGTATCGCTAACTTCTCAAGCATACTTTTTAAGGTTGATGGTCTGATACAAAACCTCGAGAAGGAAATTGATGATGTGGATATCAAAATTGGCAAAGGCTGGCAGCTTCTTGACAGGTATAGACATATTATATTCTCCATTTTCTCGTTTGAGTGTTCTGTTTCTGTGAGTAAAATATTAAAGTGATCACATTTGAATGCACGCAGGGATCGAGATGGAAAGGTAACACCAGATGAAGTTGCAGCTGCTGCAATGTACCTGAAAGACACAATTGCTAAGGATGGCCTTCAACAACTAATCAGTAGTCTCTCCAAAGATAAAGGTAAAGAACAGAGCTATCCTCACCTGCTTGAGCTCTTATCTCTCAGAAGTTGATCTTTGTTTTGAACTGGTTACTCAACAGAGGGAAGAATTATGGTGGAAGACATTGTAAGGTTAGGGAGGTTGGGAAGTAAGCCAGAAGAAAATGCAACGGAAGAAGAATCAAATTGAAGGAAGGATACTCTGATTTTAAGACATTTTAAGTAGCAGTGAAGATAGTTTTGTAGAGTTTCATTGAGAGAAACTCTAATTCCGGTTTAACTGCTTGGACATAAGCAGTTATATATACAAGCGGCTAAGAGTATGAGACCTTTTGCTAGTTATGTGAAAAGAGGTTGGAAACTAAAAAAAACCACATTACGCCAAGAATGGTATCTTGAGCGTATTATTTTTATTGAAACTTTTGATTCAACTGTGTCAATGGCTTAGAATATGATAATTGACAGGCTTACTATTTTGACAACGTTTTTTTCTTTCATGCGTTTTCCTAAACGACATTATTCGATTCCTAAACTTGTTTGTTCGTCTGATTGTATGAAGTCATAGGTTAATCTTATAATATTTGGGGTCAGCATCTCCTAAAAACTGAATAATATCATAATAGCAAGAAGAAAAGCGACGACTGTAATAATAACATTCTTGGTACATGTCAACTACAAGATCTTTTAATATAATGAAGTCGAAGAAAACAACACCAATGACAGCCATAACATGACCACTGGTGTTGTTGATGATAACACATCAGGATGGGCCTAGGCGCCGTCAGCTACAGTCCTCTTTACTGTACTGATGTAGAGAACTGCATCCAACAAAAACACACAAATTTATTTACACAAAAAAGGAAATTGAGAGAAAGATGAATCAGAGAGATTCAATTTACCATTGTTTCCACGGATAAAGGCGTCACCATATTTGTTCTTGAGCTGCCCGTTTACATACTCCTCTGTCTGTTCCATTGCTATGTTCATATACCCATCAAGGCAAGTAAGAATGCCTGTGTAAAAAAAGTTATCAATTATTGATCAAGAACTCAATATTAAGTTTGACCAGAACTTAAAACTGACTCGGGTACCAAGTGAAACAAGTCAACATGAATGAGATAAGTGGTCTCTCTTACATGACCTTAAGCCGTGATCATGAGACAAACTAACTTTTGAAGTGTAGCCTTATTGCAGGTAGAAAGCAAAATGTTATTAAGGAAACCATTGACCAACGTTCACAAGAAAACCACAGAAAATGTAAGGAAAGCTTCTCATCTTGTGTAAAGTTTTTTTGAAGGAATCAGTTAATAAGTTAGGAATATAACCTCTAAATGAATGATAATTAAGTTACTTGAGTGGGATTAACAAGCAGCCCTTTCATTCCATTAACATATCCTAAAGAAGCAGTCTTAATTCAAAACTTCTAACCTAAAGTGCAAAAACTTCTACGCTAAAGTGCAGTAGAGTTAGAAAGAGAACTTGCAAAAACTAACCATCAACTACACAACAAAAGCTACACAGCCACACAAAACACATAAGAATATGAAGAAGAGAAAGAGAGAGAGAGAGAGAGAGATAGAGAGACCGACCTCGATAATCAACACCAGAATTGAGCTTAACAACAACGGGTCTCCCACGAATCGATTTGAGGAAATCAGCTGGTGTCTTAGTCGTTCCAGAAACTTTCTCTCCAACTCCACTCATCTTTCAAAAGCACGATCCTTTATATGTACCTTCTGCAAAACAGTTAAAAGAGATCTGAACACCCCCAATTGACTCACTCTGAAATTTCTTTCCTACAAAGACGAAAACAGGACAACGGCTCAGATATGTCTATACGACTACAACACTCATCTAAAAAACAAACCATTCATTCATCATCAAGAGTAAGCAAAACCCATAAACTCACTCGAATTAAAACAAAACTCAGCCGTAACGTAACCTACCGGAACAGTAAAGCTCCTCAACGATCTCAATAACAAAACAAAACAAAAACTCCGAACCCTAAAATAAAAAAACCTAATCTTTCCAGTCGAATCGATTGAAAAAATAAAGAAAAATCGAAACTTTAAGATGGATTCAAGGAACAAAGCAAGAAATCCATACCTGACTGACTTACTCGAGTCGAACGAGACAAAGAGAGAGAGAACGAAGAAATAATGAATCAGTACTCCAAAGGTTTTTTATTATTTCCAAAACTATATAATATATGTAATATACATATTAATACTATATAGTATACGATAAATGTTAATAAAAATTGGTCCTTTTTATAGAGATTTATAATTTGGGGGTGAAATTAAATCTCCAGTGCCGAATCGGTTCGGCCTCACAGTTCTCGTCTCTCTCTCTCTCTTCTCTTCTCTTCTCTTCTCTCTCGCTTCTCTACAGATCCCTAGATCTTCTCCTTTGGACCCTTTAATCCCCAAACCCTTGATTTTTTTATTAACAAGAGGAAATCAAAATCCCCTAATTTGTGTTCCTCTCCTTCTCCCCTTCAAGAAATTTGCGGACTTTTTTTTATATTTCTTGTTGGGTAAATCAATCAATCAATCAATCAAATCAGATATGGGGAAGAATCAAGCTTACAAGGCTATGCAGAGATCTAGGGTTGGTTCCAGCTCAGCTCAACCCGATGAGGTTGAAGACGGAATGGTTTGTACCTTTTCATACTATTTTCCCTCCTCTCTATTATTCCCTTAACTCATTGTGATTTTTGTTGATTGGTCTTTGTGTTAAACGGGTCATCGAGCTGCGTTGTTTCACTTTTAGACTTAAGCTTTGTAGATCTCTGATGAAAGTTTCAATTTTTGGGGAATAATTAGGGCTTTTTTGACAATACCAATTCATGTTTCGATGTGATTTTGTAAAGTGTGTAGCATTGAAAAGTTTGTGTTCCAGTTTGATTTTGAGAGTCTCTTATTGGAGAAGTCAAAACTTTGATATTGGAGCAATTTGCTTCTTTTCTGCTGTCAAAGTTTTCGTCTTTGTATTAGCTGCTTGATGATTATATTGTGTATCTGTACCGGAACATTTCTGATGAGGATTGTCTCAGGTGGATGGTTCATTTCATACACCAGAGTGGCATGCGGCTCGTTTGGCTAGCCTTAAGACCACACATACGATTACATGGGAAGAGTATAAGCAGAAGCAAAAGGTAAAAGCTTACAATCACATATGAATGGTGTTTGGAATGTTTGTCTTTGTTATAGTGCCGTATATATTAGATTGACCATTAATATCATTAAGTGTTGATAAGCTCGTTATTATTGTTGTCAATTTAAAAGCTTTAATCCAGAAACTGGTTTCCCACTATCGCTTATTCATCTTCACCCATAGATAGACACTTTTTTTTTTTGTGTACATATAAAATATAGTGTTTCTTCTCTCCCTGTTATGTCTATCTCTATCTCGAGCTTTTGAAGTAACTTAAGCGTCTTATTTCGCATAACCCATAGATGGACGAGCTCTGTTTCTTAGTTCTTACCCTTTTTTAGCGTCTCTGCATTGTGAACACGAGGAAATGTTTAACATTGTATCTTCTTCACGTGACATGTTTAGGAAGAAGAATTGAAAAAGGGAGAACTTGAAGCAGATACCGATAAACTGATGCGTGAGTATAGAGCTCAGCTGGATGCAGAAAGGGCGTTGAAACTCTCCAAGGGAAGGAACTACTCTAGCGATAAGTCCCGAAAAGGTAAATATATGACCAACTTAACATAATATCTGAACCTTCTTTCTTTCTGAGGAAGTTCTTAACTGGTGACCTCACAGATAAGAAAGATAGAGATTCGAAGAAGAAGAGAAGCAAAAAGAGAAAGGTGCTTTTTCAATGTTTTAACTTTATAACAGATGGTGTCATGTTTTATAGCTTATGTTAACGTTAACCATGTTGGGTTGTGTTATGTGTTTGCAGCACTATTCGTCCTCAGAGTCATCATCTAGTAGTGATGAAGATGAATCTAGAAGATCAAGATCGAGTTCTAAAAGGTCAAGAAGGAGAAGAAGCACAAGTCCAGCAGAGACAAACACTCTAGCAGAAGTAAAGATGAAACCGACGGCCCTGTACCACTCTCTAAATTCTTTGGCAATCTGAAGAACTGACAGAAGCAAAACTGCAAAAGAACCATTACAAGAGTTAAGATTGTCTTCAATCAAAATACTCAAATTAGGATATGATTGCCTTTCTTCCTTGTCGCAATGTTATATTTTTGACAATAGCTCATGTATTATTATTTGTTGGATTGAGAGTTGCAATAATGTCCACATAATCAATCATGGTTTTTCAGTTGATTTGCTATAAAAAAAATGAATTTGACAACAACAAAAGGAGTTTATTGGGGGAATTCAGCAGAAAATCATACGACATGCAAAATGTTCTGAGAAACTCAGTCCAAGCATCACGAAATACAAGAAATTATCCAACAAAACTGAAAAGAAAAATAACAGAAAAAGGTTCAAACTGCAAGGATTTGAAAAGCAAAAACATGGATAGAAATGAAGACATGGACGGCTGTTTTCAGAATTGTTTTCAAGCCAAGGAGGTCACTTATGGCTGGTGCTCAGGATTGAAAGCTAGTGCTTCACAGTAGATGAACTCCTTTACCTGCTCCTCTGTGAGTGAACTTTCATCTAAATCCAAAGTGAAGGGCATCATGCACTCTGGTTCATCGCTAGGGTCGTGCAGCGAGCTAAGGTATGGATGAGCCAGCGCTTCTTGAACTGCAAAGTGGCAAAACAAATGATGATAAGAATCCAAATAAAACTGCAAAAGAGGCTCTATATAAATTGACAGAAACTGACCTGAGATTCTCTTTCTTGGGTCAAATGTTAACATCTTCTCCACCAAGTCTATTGCCAAAGGAGGCACATTCGGGAATATCTCAGAGAAAGATTGGCGAGGATGCTTAGAAAGGTGCCGTATGTAACGCTTAGCGTTTTCACTGTACAATTCAAGGTCTTCTTCAGTTGGAGTGCCTATGAGCTGCAAAACAAGACTTTTTTAAGAGTCACAGAAAAAACGTATATTATGTTCTTAGCACAAAAGAAAGGGTTCTTTATTTTACTATACCTCCAGATGCAAACGAAGCTGATGAACTTGATCTTTACCAGGGAAGAGCGTTTTGCGGTTCATCATTTCCATGAAAATACAGCCAACGGACCAAACATCTATTGCTGCGGTGTAATCAGAAGTGCCCAACAGAAGCTCGGGTGCACGGTACCACCTTGTGACAACATACTCAGTCATTTCATGACTCTCAGGAGTGGAACGAGCAAGCCCGAAATCACAGATCTTTAAGTCACACTGTGTAGTCAAGAGGAGATTGCTCGGTTTTAAATCTCTATGTAGCACATTAGCCGAATGAATGTACTTCAATCCGCGCAGGATTTGATACATGAAAAACTGCAAATAAAAAAAAAACAGAGAGGAGACCATTAATTGAATATATTCTCAAGCTCTCTCTAATAAAAATGTTTTTTTACGTTTCAAGAAACAGTTCCAAACACAAACCATGCAATGGTCTTTGGTTAGTTCTTGTTCGGATGTTAAGACTCCCAAAAGGTCATGCTCCATGAATTCATATACAATGTAAACATCTTCGAATGAATCTCTCTGAGCAGGCACGATTACGTCTCTGATTCCAACAATCTTATACAAATAAAATTTTATTACATAATTAGCTTTTTATTCAAAGAATAATAAATAATTAAAAAAAAAAAAAAAGAGAATTGTGTGGTTGGAAACCAAACGAACGTTTTCATGGTCGAAGTGACGAAGAAGCTTGATTTCACGGAGAGTTCTCTTTGCTTCGATTAGGTTATCAAATGCATGCGTTATTTTCTTGATTGCCACCTTCTCATTGGTCTCTGAGTTCATAGCCGAACTGTCCAAAAAATATTTCATAAAAACTTATGTCAGTAGTGATTTTAAAGTAACAAATATATAACATAAAATCTTGAATAATATATCATTAATTTACTTTTTTCCATGCAAAAAAAATAGACAACTGTTTAAAAATCTTAGAGATGGAAATATTTCGAGTTCTTCTCATAAAAAAAAAAAAAAAAACTTTTATCAACTGGCAATCATCTACAGTTCTACACCACACAACATGTATTATGTAAACAAGAGCTCAAAATGGTTAGGACAAGAAATGAAACGATTCAGTTAAAAGGAAAATAATATTACCAAACGATGCCAGAAGCACCTCTGCCAATAGGCATAATCGGTGGCTGATACTTTGCGGTGACTTTAAAGATATAAGTCTGAAAGAGGTTGTATTGAATATATCTTCCGTCATGGCTGAGATGCCCCGGAGCATGCTCATCAGTCACGAGCATTGGAGACAACGGCAAAACACCGTTAGTAGTAACCTCGCCTTGAGTTTCCATCGTCTCAGCATCATTAGAGGGTTCCATGATTTTTTTTTTCTCTCTCTCTCAAGCTTAAACTATTCTGTTTAGAAGAACTGAAGTAGTTCTGTTTGTTTTTTTTAGGTTGGGTTTGGTTGGTGGTAGTGAACTAAATTTATATAGTGCCTGGAGTTTAAGTATGGACGCTTAACTCACTAAGAACTCAGGGGATATATATGAGTTGTAATAATACAAGAAATAATCATAATTTTAATTTTTTAAAAACTTTTGGAAATATTAGCTGTCAATTTTCTTTCCATATGGGGATAAAAATTACTAAGTAATCTTATTTATTTTTATTTTCTCAGCTTCTATATATAAAAATAATAATTAACTAATGGAATTTTTGAAGTAACCTGTTTTTAGGTAAGTTGTTAAAAGAAGATTATGTGATCCCTGTGGATTTTTTTCCTGTGATTCATACACCCTCTTAAGTTAAAATTCAAACTTAGTGATAAGATTTGGATAGATTTCCATATTCCTAATTTTTCTTTATATAAAACATTATTTTACATTAAAATTTGGATACATTTCCATATTCCATATTCCTAATTATTTTAAATGTTAAATAATAGTATACTAATATTCTTGAAAAATTCATTCAGATCGTATGAATACAATCGGTAAAAAGTCCATTGGCATCAAAAAATTTATAACGGAAAATGTTTATTCGGCCTAATCATGCAACCGAAAAGTACATTGCAAATCTTTCTAGTGAAATGGACTAGTGCCAAAGTGAATTACTATGTTCGAATCACAAAACCATACAGCCCATCATTTCACCTTCGCACTAGTCCATTTCGCTAGAAAAATTTGCAAAGTTCAAAATAAATGCATCAAACAATCTTTGTTACAGACGAATGGACAACAATGGAGAAGGAGATCACTTCTTCTACGCATAGCATAATTCCCACTTCTTAGAAGTGATCGTTCTTTTTGTAATTCAGTTTGCAATCCAAGAAATCTATAAAAAATTAATGTTATGAGTTTTTCGGTTTGTCTCTTAATAATTTGACTAGAATAAGACCCGTGCTAGAGCACAGGTTAAAATTCATTTTATTTATATTGTAATTTTTATATAAAATATAATTTATGTGATTGTTTTTAAAAGTTTTTTTTGGATAAAACATTATGCAACAAAGTTATATATTAAATATGATTACTTGAAAAAGACACATATTTTGTAAGTATTATATTGTTAATAATTTTAGATAAGTACCTGTGCCATAACACTGGTTAAATTTTTGTTTTATACCAAATTTTGTATATTTTATATTTTTAAATAAAATTTTAATATGTTGTATTAGTTTATGTATGTGAAGTTCTACATCATGATTTGAATGTCATTATAAGACATAATTTTGTAAATTTGGTTTTCAAAAAGCGAGTTATGATATTATGAGTAATTTAATATATTGTTATACTTTTTGTTTTAATATACTTGGTTTCTTGAAATTCTTTCATATTATTGACATTGCTATAACAAATAAATTTAGAGTGTTTATAGTTTCTAACTTTTATATCAAGTTTCAATATTTTAAAAGTATTTCAAAATAAATTATTTAAAGTTTATTATATTATATAAAATTATAAAATTCAACAAAAATATGAAATTGAATTTAAATACTCAAATTTTGACCCGTTACTCAGTAAAATTTATTAATTCAATAGATATTATTTTAAAGAATAATATTACTAAAGCTTGAATATTTTATAGATTGAACAATTTATATTTGTTTTTAAAAATTCAACTTATGGTATATTCGGAAATAAAACTATTTTTAATTATAATAAATAATATGATAATTTATTTGTTTCACAAAATAAACTCATACATAAAAATGAGAGGTGAAGTATAATGATAATTAACAATTTAATATGTTAAGTTAGATATCAAAATTTTTTAATATGGATGAATAATTTAATAAAGGAAATTAATATGGTAAGTTAGATGATATCAAATGATTCTTTAGAATATTCTCCTAAATTGTTTGGAAATAAATTAAAGTTGCATTCACTATTTAATTTGTGACCAATTAATCTATCAATTAATCTATAACCTATGTGTAACCAACTTATTAAAATTATATAGTCTACAAAACAATGTTGTGTACTTCTGTTTTATTATAAAGAGGATTTCAATTTCATGTACCAACTATAATGTTAAGCCTTGTTCTTTTTTTTTTTTCCGATTTTAAATCACCACAACTGAAGTTTGACATCACAATCATTTACAAAAAAAACTCAAGGAAATAGATTATTGTTAACCAAACAGAATTTAAACTAGTCTTACAAGTTTATTTTATGCTAATTTGTAGTTTAAACTTAAAATATGTGTATATGTCCAAAAAAAAATTAAAAAGCTTCAAATGTGTTTATAATTGTTTTTATTCTAGTTATTTATTTATTTACAATATGTGTATAATTTTTTTGTTTCTATTTTTATTTACAGAATAATAAAATATTTGTTACCTTTTCGTCGAAGATATATTCCCCTTTGTTGCACTTAGTTTTTTTTGGGTAATGATGTGTTTTTCTTCTTTTAGTATTTTACCGAGAATAGGCAAGAAATATACATTTGCAAAAGATACAAGAGTTCTTAAATTGTTAAATTCTTTCATATATATCCTCATATTTATGAAAAAATACATAATAACAAAAATGGCAGTCCAGCAATCCAGTGATAAATTTGTTATATATTGCTCTTTTCTACTAATGACGTTATCTTCTTAGGAATTTTAAAATCTTCTTACACTTCAATTTTTCTAGTTCTGATCGGTCCACATCTAGTCTATTGGAATAGTGAATTGACGACACATACAATACTTAGTTATACATGCATTATTTTTTCTTTTCAATATATATTCACTAGATAAGGGCCCGCACGATGTGCGGGTATTGAGATTGTTGAAGAGAATAAATCCTAAATACTAAATATTTTTTAAAAAAATATAAAAGAAATTTTATTTCTTAAAGTAAATATATAAATAATTAGAGAAAAATTCATATTTGTATTTACCTTCATACATTTATTTATATTTTTTATATGTTATAAAAATTATTACAATAATCTAAACCTAAATTATATCCTACCAAAATCATATTTGTATTTACCGTCTTACAATTATTTATATTTTTATATTTTTAATATATTATAACAATTATTATAATAATCTAAAGCTAAATTGTACTTATACCAAAACTTTTTCCAAATACTCATCATTAAAAATATTATTACTGTCAAAATTCAAAAACGTTTCACAACTTATTACAAAATAATTTACATGCAAAGAATTCATCAAAACAACATATAATAGTAACCCACATACAATTTTACTATATGTTTCACCATTAAAAATAAGCTCTTAAACCCTATATTATTTTATTATTAAAGTATGCTCTTCATCACCACCTATAAAATGTCTTTTAAACAAATTAAACAAATTTTATGTTGCTTGGTATAATTATAATTCTTATAATTACTAAAATTGTATTGTGACATAATTTCTTTAACCATAAATTTTTTTTACTCCAAAAATTTTTTGGATGAACAACTGGTGAAAATTATCTACTCTATTACAATGAATTTACGACCAACCCAATTAAAGTTGAGAAATTGAAATAAAGGTAATATCACATAATAAAAATAAAAATTTGAATATTATAATCATGATGATATATACAAAGCCTTAGATTATTCATATATACAAAATAAAAATTTTATAAACAATCCAAAACATGATATATGTCATAATCACGTTAAGGATCGATGCCTATTTACTCCTCAGAAATATCGCATTGTACCAAAACTACTTAGAACTATGACCTCATCTCAAATATTCTCGAATTGTAAGTTCTCAACTTTTTTCTATCAAAATCAAAAGTTCTCATATATTTTCTATATACCTAGATATAAACGGTTTACGAACCAAATTCGATAGAAAATCACATAAATCAGGTTTAAAACCAATTTTAAAACGGTTTATCGTTCCAACTTCCCAAATTACAATCGCTACCAAATACATCAACCACCGACTAATCTTTGAAACTTATAACGCTACTAACTGTAGAATTACTTTTGGAACCTCCATCAGTGTCTCCATCCTCGATTAATTTAGCGGGCTTTATATACTTTGATTCCATTTCATTGCATCTAATAGCTTCCATTGAAGAACCCACACAAATAAAGACCCAAAATAGGTTTGCAAAATTATATCAGAAAAAAAAATCAAAGATTAGTGCTTTTGATATAAACATGTAAATTTTATGTAGATATAATGTTATTTTCTTAATTAGCTGTTCCTATTAGGTTTCAAAAATAATGATTCTTTTGACATAACTTATTATTTTTTTTTTTTGACAAACATGTTTTTTTAGATTTGTTATTCACTATTTCTTGCAATAATATACATGCTTAATAAATTGTTTTTTTTGTTTATACATGTCAAAATCTAATTGAAAAAAAAAAATACATATAATATAATAAGCGTCAGATATCTGTTAGATTCGCTTGCAAGATATATATGGTTAAATTTGATGGTTCAAATGTTTGCTAGTTTTAACTTCTTTTGATAGTTTGTAATAAATCCTGAAATATTTGTTTTTGTTAGATGAAAATGTCACCAAAAAAAGAGAAAAGGTTAAAAATTAAAAATTGCTACCATTTTATTAGCTGCATAGTTGTAAGTTGTAAGCTGGAGTCTCTATATTTTGTTAAATAATACTCCCTCTGTTTCACAAAGAGTGTCATTCTAGCCTGATTTTTTTTGTTTCAAAATAAGTGTCATTTTAGATTTTCAATGTAAAATTAATAATAAATTTCCAACTTTAACCTCATATTCATTGAAGAATATCAAGAGGGAGTATTAGTCAATTATGAAACAGAGGGAGTATTAGTCAATTATGAAAAATATGTATGTGAAGTTAAATATTTTTATTATGAAAAATATGTATGTGAAGTTAAATATGAGTTTTAGTATTAGTCAATTATGAAAAATATGTATGTGAAGTTAAATAAATTTCCAAGTTTCAAAATGACACTTATTATGAAACAGAGGGAGTATTAGTCAATTATGAAAAATATGTATGTGAAGTTAAATATGAGTTTTATACTTACATATTGATTTAGTTTGTCGACCCATGCTTGAAGTGTAGCTAGTTTCAGTCGCATATGAGGTTCATCGGTATGCGCCTTCTCCATCATACAATCTGATCATTATGCATAATGGTTCTATTCCTTTTCTTGGCTGACTTTTCATTATTTTCACAGTTTTGGTTTCCATTTGTAGTGTTCATGTTTGAAAATTCTAATTCAGTTTGATACATCGGAATGACGTATTCCTCTCTATATATATGATAACGATCTGAGAGAATACATATTTTTATATTTAAATTCTTTTTCTTTTAAGATTAGGCCAAGGAATTCAATATAACGTAGGATTGTTTGTATAAGTTTAATTATTGTAAATTTTTAGGATAAATTCTTTTTTAAAAAGGTTAGTCAATATAACGTAGACGATTCATTTTTCTTTAAGATTACAAAATTGTATAATTTTTGATTATTACTTTAATAATCTACAACATAATAAGATTTTGACACATGTCGCGATCTTATGAATTAGTAACTTTTGAAACCATACTTTATATAATAAGATATAATTCTACTAATTAAATTGCATTGTATGTTCGGTTTGTTTTTTGTAATTTTAATATTGTAACAAAGAAAACTTTATAAAATTATCTAAATTCACAATTTGAACAAACATAATAGGAAAAAAGATGGCTAGCTACACGAAGTATTGGTGAATACATGGTCACACATGCTAAGTATATTATTGTATACTCAACTACACAAAGTATATGTATTATATGACCACATGCATGAACTATATAATATTATGATGTCAACATCATAGACATATAATCCAGTACACCGGTCAAATGACTCCGGCAAAGACCGGCGTTGACCAACACTTAAAAAGAAAATTCTAAATTAAAAAAAAAATATTATAGTAAATTATTTATGGGTTTTCATGATTAAAAGACATTTTCTATTCAATATCCAAATATTTTTTATATATCTCTAATATATTTATTCATATAATTAATTACTTTTTATTTTTCAAGGTAAAGTAAATAGTTAAATAAAAATCATTTATAATTATTTTCAAGATATAAAAATTCATTTATAATAATATTCAAGATATAAAATCATTTATAATTATGTTCAAGATATAAAAACAATTTATAATTATTTTCAAGATATATATATATATATATATATATATATATAAATCTCTCATAATCAGATTATTTAATTACTACAAAATCAATAAAATCAAATTCAATTACTTTCATTAGAAAATAATATGCAAAAGATTGAGTATATGACTCTTTACTCTAAATTTTGCATGGTAATTGTTATAAAAAAATTTAGACACTCTTTACTTTAAAATTTACATACTCAAAATAACATATAAACAACAAAAAATTAACAATATTTACTTTTAACATATGAACATATTCATTTTTACTCTCTTTTACACAATTACAATATGTTAAATTAATTTTTTTTTTTAAAATTTAAGGTTTGGGTTCTCTATATTACATTTAGGATATATTTAGGAAATATATTAAAAATATCTTTAGATATTGAATTAACATATAAACAACAACAAAAAAATTCACAATATTTACTTTTAACATATGAACATTTTCATTTTTACCCTCTTTTACACAATTACAATATGTTAAATTAATTTTTAGAATTTTTTTTAAGGTTTGAGTTCTCTATTTTACATTTAGGATATATTTAGGAAATATATATAAAATATTTAGATACTGAATAGAATATTTTTTAATTAATAAAAACCATAAATGATTTAATATAATAACTTCTTATTTTTTATTTTTTTATTTTTATTTTTAGTTTTAGAAATTTATTTTTGGTCAATGCCGGAGTCAACACCGGTTTTCACCAGAATTAATCAATCAGTGTACCAGATTGTATGTCTATGGTGTTGAATACATGACGTCATATAGTTCATGCATGTGGCCATGTAATACATATACTTTGTGTAGTTGAGTATATAATAATATAGTTGGTATGTGTAAATGTAACCATGTATTCACCTTCATGTAGGTAGCCATCTTTTTTCCAACATAATAACTTGCATAGATGTGTCCACTGAAAAAAATCACAAGTTGCTTAACGAAAATGAAAATTTAAAGCCATGAAGGGTTAGATCAAAACTAGAAGGAAATAAAGAAATTTCCAAGATTTAATGAGAGAAGAAAACGTTATCACTCCTGGCCATCTTCATCATCGATGGCTACACCTGCTGAGTTAAGTATACGAATACGGTCACTCAAGTTAGCTTTCCTCTGTTCATAAGTAAGCCTCTTATGCTTCTTTAGAGATTGCTTCTCTGCCATTCTAGCTAACGGGTCAGCTCGGATCGCGGCATGAACTTTCTTTTACAATGCCTCCATCTCATTTGCTTCAATGCCTTTCTTCACATACTCACTGAAATGAGCTTGAAATTTCTCCGGCTCGTCTTCACTTAGAGTCTGCGGAAGAAATTGCAAAACGTTTTAGTTTGCTATAAATATAGAAAAAAACAGAGCAGAAAACAGAGACATTCTTCCTGTTTCCAGTAGAAAACGCCTACCTTCAAAGCACCGAAGACACGGTTTCCAGTAGTTGTTATGATAAGTCCAACATCGAGAAGAGCACGAAATGGTTTCCTATTCTCAGTAGGTTCCACTGAGAAATCTTCTCCCGAGGCCTAATGTAAAATTGAACATTATTGTTCCTTGATACACAAGAAACAAAACAAGAAGCGTTTTTTTATAGGTTATATACCTCGAGATTTCCTTCATACTCTGCATCTATTTCAAGCATTTTCAGGACACGACGAGCTAGGAGAAGTCCACTACAGTATGCTAACCAATCATTACGATAAACAAAAAGGCAAGTGATCGATTCAAGAGATTTGAGAGAGAGAGAGAGAGAGATTTGTGTTCTTTAACATATAACGTAAGAGCAAAGCACCTGCAGAATAGTTTATAAGACCAACATGAAGCCATATAGATATAGTGGTAGCTCGTGAGCATAAGCAGCAGCGAGAATTATATCGCCAGAAATGCTTGCAGATACAATCTGTGCCGTTATGTCTTTGTTTGTCTAAGTAACACACCGGTCAAGATCAAAACAGAACATATTCTCCTGAATTTTGACCTGATACCTCATGGAATAACGCCTTGAGTTCTGGGACTTGACTAGGACCTGTTGATTTTTTTGAAAGACACATTTTCACTTTTTTGATATCTAAAAAGCTTTACAAGACATTACGATCGAATCTAAAACTTTCGTATCATACGTAATCAAACGTCTAAACCTTAGAATATTCAAGTACTGTAGCGGATCATATAAAGTGAGCGAGGAACATAATTCGTATTTTGCTACCTATATATATATCGAAATTGAGACGGCATTGTTGGGATATGATGAACTCACCATTGTTGGAATTACACTTTTTTCTTTTGCGTCGTCACAATTATATGAATGTTAACACGAATCCACGAGACGAGTAAAGTAATTCTTTGAAATTACAAGAAGAAGAAAAAACGAAATAAAAGTTGGAGCCTTTACGCTTCTGAGACATCAACGTTGTTCAAAGCTTCTTCTGGTGATGATAATGATGATGATGCATCATCATCTTGGAGACTTTCAGAAGTTTCATCAGAGGGCTTAGATTCATGCTTAGCAGCAGCTTGCAAAACACGGCTTCGAACATCTGAGGAAGAAGGTGAAGTTGGCAGGCCAACACCATTTGTCTCAAGCTTTCCTGCAGCCCATGAGAAAGCCTGAGCTCCGAGTTTCACTGGAGCAAACAGCAGCCTTGAAGAAAAAAGAAGAAACAGTCTATGTTAAGACAAAACAGAGGTTTTTTCTGAGGTTTGGTTATGAACAATGACGGCGTTTTATACCTGACGTCTTCCTTGAAGTCTTCGGAGTCATCATATGAAGAAAGTCGTAGATATATAGTCTGCATAATGTTTGAGACTTGAGAAAAAAAACAAAGAAACTACATTTGACGGGTAAAGCATAGAAGTCAGTAATTGGCGAAGGATATAAATACCAAACTGAGGCCAATGACAGCTATGAGTTGCAGTGTTTTCTCCCATTCTGCAAGAGAGAGAGAGAGAGAGAGAGAGAGAGAGCAATCATGTTAGCGCAAAGTTGGAAGTGAGGAACTTGATGTGTTGGCGAGAAGGAGAGTTTCTAAAGGGGAAATGAGAAAGAATTGAACGCACCAAACAAAGCATACAATCCTGCGAAAAACCCCTGCATAGATCTCCTAGGGTTAGTCAGGATGAGATTAATATCTTACAGAAGAAGAAATATAAATTTAGAGGCATACCACACTAACTCCAACTAGCTGCAATGGAGAAGGATTTATGTCCTCAAGAATCGCCTCAGCTTCCTATAGAATTTAAGATTTGTTTAACTTACTGATTAAAAGAACAGAGAGTAGTTTTGATTTCATGCAAGCAATATATTATAGTAAGGCTGATAGTAAAAACAGTGATAGATACCTCGTTGAGTATGGTAAGTGTTGTCTCAGGTTTCAGCTCTTTTACACGAATACCTTCCTTAACCCATGATCTAAACCCACCTTGCACCAAGTATGGTTTCTGTCACAATATAAGCAACCAATGAATAGCTTATTTAACAAATGTTATAAGGTAACTCTAGTGCTCAAAGTAAATTAGTCCCAAATGACTTGCCTTAATCCCAACTTTTCTCAAAGCTCTTGCAATACCCTTCGAACGAGTTCCATCAGCATCCATAACAATAACCTTGGACCTGTCCTATAAGTAGCAGGGTAAGCAAGGTTTATGAGAAGTCAGCATACTTTAGAAATTGAATACTCCACCAATGAATTGCTTGGGCATGCACAAAACCATAGTAAGTTACAAAAGAGGCATGAAGGTGGATACCTGAACTGCTTTCAAGTTCTTGATGATTACTGCTGTCAAGATATCTTCAACTTCACTTCCACCTTTCAGTAGCCGTTTAACAGCACCGTCAACCTTAAACATGAATCAAGAACAAGAACCATAAAACTGTGAACAAAGGAAAGTCTTTTATCCTACTTGATGGTACATTGTATGATCATTAATTTTCTGTTGCAGTGATTGCTGAAACTTCGTTGTGTTCATAAAACGAACAATGAGGATGCTGAAACGAACCTCAGGCAGTGTCACGCTAGAATATCGAAAACGAGCTGTTCTTCGCAGATCAGGGATTCCATCTTTCTCTCTCAAGGCCTTCAAAAAGACGGTAGCCAGAATGAACATTTTTTATTTCAAATCAGAGTCCTTGATGAACATTATGTGAAAGAAATAGCCAAAAGGGTTTTGAAAAAGTTATATATCATGAAATGGGAACTTGTTAGAAACTTAAGAGCATCTTACTTCAGGCCTGACATCTACAAGCACTGACTTTTCTCTTGATGTTAAAAGCTCTAGAGTTGACTTTGGAGACAAATCTCCAGCATATCCACCATATGTCCAAACCCGATATAGAACCCTGCAAATATCTGGTGGAAAATATAAACTCTTCTATACTACATTGTCCTCTCAATAAAAGAAAATTAAACATCCATCCAGGGTAAGAAAGCCGTGTACCAAAAGGTCCCTGTGGTGCCTACGAAAAGAAAAAGGTGAATGATTGGGTCATCTGGATCCAAACCCAAATTTCTCTCCAAACCTCCAATGGCAACAGATACCTGTCATCATTATGCTGTTAGAAACATGTAGTCCATCAATATATGAATGGAACCTTCAGTATATAAGACAAAGTACCTGCTGCAACACAGCTCCCACGGGACTCAATACTTTTAGAGCAACATCTTCCGACGAGTTAAGGGCACTCTTAACATCTGAAGGAAGTGATTCTTTGGCTGACCCATAAGTGTACACAACAAAAGAAACTCCTTTTGTTACAGAACTCTCTGCAATACCAACTGATTGCCTCAACAGATCAATGGCAATAACAGCTGCTCTGTTTGAAGCTTCCTTCAAGCCAGTAGAAAAACTTGAAAACTTGTCTCCAGCTATATCTCCTGTTTGGTCTAGCGTAGAAAATGCTCTGTTAAATGCACTATCTACAACTTCAGAAGCATTCTTTGTAATGGATGTCACAGACGAGGAAAAGGAATCCAAAGTGTTCTTTACAGCATTCTCTCCTTCGTTTAGTGATGAGCTAAAGGACTCCTTGACACCAGAAGAAAAGTCATCAATGCTAGCTTTAGCATCAGGAAGTGAAGAACTGAAAGAGTCTTTGACACCAGAAGAAAAGTCATCAATGCTAGATTTCGCATCAGGAAGTGAAGAACTGAAAGAGTCTTTGACACCAGAAGAAAAGTCATCAATGCTAGCTTTAGCATCAGGAAGTGAAGAACTGAAAGACTCTTTGACACCAGAAGAAAACTCATCAATGCTAGATTTCGCATCAGGAAGTGATCCTGGATTCAGATCTAGAGTATCCGGAAGAGAGACTGAACTATCAGGAGATATATCAACAGTAGATTTGGTTCCCGACTCAACCGACTCTACAAGGCTACTGGTCTTTTCGGTTAAAGTCTCAGCAGAAAGGCTTTCAACGGGAGAAACATCTACTACAACATCTTCAACGGGGGAAACATCTGCTGAAACAGCTTCAACAAGGGTAACATCTGTTGGAACAGCTTCAACAGGGAAAACCTCTTCTCCATTTTCTACATATGTCAGTCCCCTATCACCCGCAACAACAGCTTCACTCATGTCATAAACCATGCAGTTTATTCTGTCCAACTCATTTTGGCACAAACTTCCAAATGTTGATACTGGTTGTTCAATTTTTTCGATAGTATCGGTGAAGAAACTCCCAGTGGCTTGAGGTAAGAAACTCTTCTGCAGGTGTGTTCCATTAGAGATACCAAGGAAAGCATTATCACCAGCACTGTATCTGTGAATCAACTCTCTCCTGAAGGAGGAACAGCCTCGCCAATTGCCAGGCAATAAAATCTGCAAAAACAATCCGTTATGAGGTAACAAAGCATATACACCACAGAGCCCTAACAAACCATATCACCCCAGATCCCAAAGTAATCATTTTTTTTTCTAGTAATTAGCTTTCCATTAATCTCACCTGAGAATGGTAATGGCAGCTTGCGGCTGAGCACAGGGGAAACATTTTGGTCTCGACAAATTTAATCAGTCCTGGTTACTTCTAAGCAATCTCATAGCTTTTAACAACATACCGGAAAAAAGAAACAACAAATCAATAAGCCAGAATAAAGAATCTCCCAAGGAGAACAAAACAAAAATCACATACCAAGAGTAAGATACAGTGACTCAAAAGACAAGCAGACTCCAGTAACAATAATGGGTTTCGTCTAAAACCTATAACAAGAAAGACCCATTATCCAAATTACCCCTGGGAACCTTAAACAACAAAAGAAACACAGAGAGAGAGAGATGAAATGCAGTAAATTTATAACCTATCAGGAACAGAACAGGGTCAAGGTCGACGATGATGGAGTATCATGAGAAGAGTGAACATGAAAGCTGTTGTTAATGGGCGATTGTATTGAGAAAAAAAGATAGAGAGGCGCGTGGATTCGAAAGAGATTGTGTCGCAATTTGGATTGGGTGGAGGAAGATAAGCGAAGAGGATCGTGTGGCTTGTCAAAGCCGTTGTATTTATTTTGTCTTTTTATATTTGATTGGGTCAATTTGTAATTTTTTAAAACTAATGGGGTGAAATGTCAAAGTTATCAATAGTTTATACCCTTTTGCATAAATTGCACATTTTACACGAGTCATAGCCAATTTTTTTTTTTTTCAACTCATCTTTTTTTTGGTCAGTTCGTGAAATTTTGCATCTGATCATCATCATCTCTGCAAACTTCAAAGGTGAGTTCTCTTCTCTTACGACTTATATGATTCGATTCGTGTTCTCTGAAGATTTCATCTTTCTGGGTTTCTCGTAATATGATTATTCGATTTGATTGCTTCTTTAAATTTTGCTATTCTCGCAAGTCTCAGATCTCTGGTACTCGGATTTTTTTTTTTTTTTTTTCCAATCGGAATTGTTGAGAAAAATCTTAGCTTTTGACTCAGTGATGTTGTTAAGGAATTTAGAATTTACTATACTGCATTGGGATTGTATTGTTTTTTAAAGTTCCTTAATTTAACTTTTTTTTTTTTGGTTAGATTTTGTTGGTTCCATATTTGATCCGTGAAGCTGTAAAGGGAACCTACTCCGCCTGGTCCTGAGTTCCAGATGGATCTGCATCCACCAGGTGAGTTTCTTTTTCTCACTCTTAGGTGTTTTTCATTATTTGGTTGGCTAATTTTCTTATCTTCTTGGAGTAGGTGGTTCAAAGAAGACATCTATAGTTGTTGTCACTTTAGACTCTGGTGAAGTCTACGTCATTGCAAGTCTGTTATCTAAGGCTGATACTCAAGTTATCTATATCGATCCTACGACTGGTATTCTACGGTATAGTGGGAAGCCTGGTCTTGATAACTTTAAGTCAGAGCGTGAAGCGCTAGATTATATCACGAGTGGATCAAGAGGTGGTGTTAGAAGCACAGTTTATGGCAGGGCTATACTCGGTTATGCTGTGTTGGGCAGCTTTGGGATGCTTCTTGTTGCAACCAGGCTAAATCCAAGTATTCCAGATTTGCCTGGTGGAGGATGTGTGTATACAGTGGCTGAGAGCCAATGGGTCAAAATACCACTTTACAATCCACAGCCTCAAGGAAAAGGTGAAATCAAGAATATTCAGGATTTGACAGAGCTTGACATCGACGGGAAGCACTACTTCTGTGATAGTAGGGACATCACTCGGCCCTTCCCAAGCCGTATGCCACTGCAAAACCCTGATGATGAATTCGTATGGAATAGATGGTTATCCGTACCTTTTAAAAATATTGGGCTGCCTGAACTCTGTGTCATTCTTCTGCAGGTTCGTCCTCCATTAATGAATTGATGATGGTTGATCTACCTATCTGATTTTTGTTTATGTGAAGTTTCAAAAGCATAGAAAGATGATATGACATCATATCATGTCTTCTTATTTGATGTTAATTATAGGGGTTTGCAGAATATCGACCTTTTGGGAGCTCAGGTCAGCTAGAAGGGATTGTTGCTCTAATGGCCCGTCGTAGCAGACTGCATCCAGGGACTCGTTACCTAGCTAGGGGCATTAATTCATGTTCTGGCACAGGTGAGATGCTCCTTCCTCTCTCTTTATTTCTTTGTTTTTCCCTTAGAACTGCTATTAGTTTTCAATTTTTGTGGTTGGGCTCTCTGCCTACCAAAATATGGGTATCTGTATTAATTTTTGTTATTTTTTTTATGGCGCCCTTAAAAGCAATGGGTGTCTGGAAGAAAGGCAAACATTTGATGTAAGTGTGGCTCTGGATATGATTAGGGCCTAATTTAGAAGTATATGTGTAGTGCAGGTAACGAAGTTGAGTGTGAGCAGCTTGTATGGACACCTAAAAGGCATGGTCAAAGCATTGCTTTCAACTCGTACATTTGGCGACGTGGCACCATACCAATATGGTGGGGTGCAGAATTGAAGATGACTGCAGCAGAAGCAGAAATTTATGTGGCAAGTAAGGATCCTTATAAGGGCAGTACGGAGTATTACCAAAGATTAAGCAAGCGATATGATACTAGGAATTTAGATGCACCAGTTGGGGAAAACCAGAAGAAAAGGGCGTTTGTTCCTATAGTGTGTGTTAACTTGCTAAGAAGTGGAGAAGGGAAATCAGAATGTATCTTAGTACAGCATTTTGAAGAATCAATGAACTTTATCAGATCCAGTGGAAAGCTTCCTCATACTCGTGTTCACCTGATAAATTATGATTGGCATGCCAGCGTTAAATTAAAGGGGGAACAGCAAACCATTGAAGGATTGTGGATGTATCTAAAATCTCCCACTATGGCAATAGGAATTTCTGAAGGTGACTATTTGCCTTCACGTCAAAGACTAAAAGATTGCAGAGGTGAGGTAATCTGTATTGATAATATTGAAGGTGCCTTCTGTTTGAGATCACATCAAAATGGGGTAATACGGTTTAACTGCGCTGATTCTTTGGATCGAACAAATGCGGCTAGTTTTTTTGGTGGTCTTCAAGTGTTTGTCGAGCAATGTAGAAGGCTGGGAATATCACTTGATACTGATCTTGGATATGGTTATAATTCTGCTAATAATCACGGGGGATATAGTGCTCCTCTTCCACCGGGATGGGAAAAAAGAGCTGATGCAGTAACTGGAAAATCGTATTATATAGATCACAATACAAAGACAACAACATGGAGTCATCCATGTCCTGATAAACCATGGAAACGACTTGACATGAAGTTTGAGGAATTTAAGAGATCAACTATTTTATCTCCTGTGTCTGAGCTTGCTGATCTTTTTCTGCAACAAGGTGATATCCATGCAACCCTCTATACTGGCTCGAAAGCTATGCACAGCCAAATTCTCAACATCTTCAGCGAAGAATCAGGAGCGTTTAAACAGTTTTCTGCTGCACAGAAGAACATGAAAATTACGCTACAGAGAAGATATAAAAATGCTATGGTTGATAGTTCACGGCAAAAGCAGCTGGAGATGTTTCTGGGAATGAGGCTTTTCAAGCATCTTCCATCAATTCCTGTCCAGCCTTTACATGTAAGCAAATTAGCACGATTTCAGTAAACTTCTTCCCATCTCCCAGCTCACCTTTTTCCATGTATATTTACTGCTCTAAAATATGATTCATGTTTGTTGCGCGTAGATTTGTTTTTCATATTGGACCGATACTCTTTATTTTGTTTATTGTGTAGATATTTGATTCCTAAGAGCATAGCATATTTGTTGATGTGTAGACTCTACTATTTTGTTGCTTTATATATTCCTTGTCTACTTCTCACTGTAAAACTATTCATGTCAGGTACTTTCTCGACCATCTGGTTTCTTTCTGAAACCTGTACCTAGCATGTCCGAAAGTTCCAATGATGGGTCCAGTCTGCTGAGTATCAAGAGGAAGGACGTAACTTGGGTACTTCCACTTAGATTAACATTACCTCGTAGTTCTTATTACTTAAAGACTTGAGCTAAGAATATTTACTTTTTGTATATGTTGCAGCTATGTCCACAAGCTGCAGATATTGTTGAATTATTTATCTATCTCAGTGAGCCTTGCCATGTATGTCAACTTCTATTGACCATATCACACGGTGCGGATGATTTGACAAGTCCATCCACTGTGGACGTGAGAACTGGACGCCACATAGAGGACCTTAAATTAGTTGTTGAGGTTAACACTCTTTTAGGTCTTGTCCCTTCTCTTTTATTGTTTGGAGGAGATCATGTAGTCTTACATGCAGGTTTGTTGGACTGGATTACTGATGCCTGTAACTATGTTTTCTGGATAGGGTGCTTCGATACCACGCTGCGCGAATGGGACAAATCTTGTGATATCCTTACCAGGGCCAATTAGTTCTGAGGATATGGCTGTTACTGGAGCTGGTGCACGTCTTCATGAAAAAGATACGTCAAGTCTTTCACTGCTGTATGATTTTGAAGAACTAGAAGGACAGTTGGATTTCCTAACCCGTGTAGTTGCGGTTACATTTTATCCGGCTGGTTCTGTTAGAATTCCTATGACTCTTGGTCAGGTACTTACTAATTTCAAAACTGTGAACTGATGATTTATCTATTAGCTTCATCATGCTCTGAACTAGTTAAATTTTATCGTTAACCATCATCAAAAGAAGTAAAAACCATACATTCTATTTGCATTTTGTTTTCCTGCAGATAGAAGTCCTTGGAATTTCTCTTCCATGGAAAGGAATGTTTACTTGCGAACGTACTGGAGGAAGATTAGCTGAACTTGCAAGGAAACCAGATGAGGATGAGATTCCTTTTTCACCTTCTTCTGACTTGAATCCGTTTGCAGCAAAATTTTCACAGACTGAAACTGTCTCCACACCCGTACATCAGAAAGATCCTTTTCCCGGTAATCTGCTTGACCTTTTAACAGGAGAGGACTCGTCTTCTGACCCCTTCGCACAACCAGTGGTGGACTCTGTTGCAAGTGGAGACAATGACATGCTTGGTTTCTTAGACCAAGCAGTGGTTGAGTATCGCGGCTCTGAAACTGTTCCTGGTGGATCTGTCCCACAAGATAAAAGGCCCAAGGAAAGTGGTGTTCATCTGTACATAAATTGTCTAAAGTCTCTTGCAGGTCCAAACATGGTATGTTATCTAATCCTTTTAATTTAACTTGGAGGGAGAAATTGGTATCGGGAGATGCAATTACGTCCTGCCAAAATTTTGTCTGATTGTATGATTGTTTCCTTGGTTTAGCTATTCGTCTCACATGTCATCTCTCTTCTTAAGGTTCCACTTTAAAGGGTATAATTCTTGCATGTCTGACATAACACAGGGGAAGAAGCTTGAGTTTGTAGAAGCTATGAAGCTGGAAATTGAACGTCTACGTCTCAATATATCAGCAGCAGAAAGAGATAGGGCACTGTTATCTATTGGAATTGATCCGGCTACCATTAATCCAAACTCTTCATACGACGAGTTATATATTGGAAGATTATGCAGAATAGCAAATGCACTTGCAGTTATGGGCCAGGCTTCTCTTGAAGATAAAATCATAGCTTCTATTGGTCTAGGGAAGCTAGAAAATAATGTGATAGATTTCTGGAACATATCCGGAATTGGTGAGGGTTGTGATGGTGGAATGTGTCAAGTCCGAGCCGAGGTCAGTAAAAGTCCAGTAGGGTTTTCTACCAAGAGTTCAGGAGGAGAGTCAGGCTCAGTGTTCTTATGTTTCCAATGTATGAAAAAAGCTTGCAAGTTTTGTTGTGCTGGAAAAGGAGCTCTTCTGCTTTCAAAATCCTACTCCAGGGACACTGCGAATGGAGGTGGAAGTCTTACAGATATGTCTGCTACTTCGATAGGTTCAGATCATTACATTTGTAAAAAATGCTGCAGTTCGATAGTGCTTGAAGCCTTGATTGTAGATTATGTAAGAGTCATGGTCAGCTTGCGAAGAAGTTGTCGTGTTGATACTGCTGGTCGGGAAGCTCTGAACGAGGTCTTTGGATCTAACATTAAAAATCATCTTGCTGTTAGAGGTCACCCTTCTCCTAATCGAGAAGACTTTAATTTCCTTCGTCAAATTCTGGGTCAAGAGGAGTCACTTGCTGAGTTCCCATATGCAAGCTTCTTACACAAAGTAATTTGCTTTTTTTATGTTTTAAAATTACGATATCTTTGGAAAGAGCTGTTATATGGTATCTAATCCTCTTTTTTCTCTTTTGGATGTTTGCATAATGCAATGTAGGTCGAAACTGGAACTGATTCGGCACCATTTTTCTCATTGCTGACCCCTGTGAATCTTGCTTCAAGTAATGCCTACTGGAAAGCTCCTCCTTCTGCAAACTCTGTTGAAGCTGCCATCGTTCTCAATAGCCTTTCAGATGTCAGCAGTGTGATTCTACTCGTTAGTCCATGTGGTTACTCTGATGCTGATGCTCCTACCGTAAGTTTGACTTTTCTATCTTCAGTTGAATTCTTGTTGAACCACTCATTTCAGCATTTTATGTGTCTCCATTGCAGGTCCAAATTTGGGCGAGCAGCGACATAAATAAGGAAGCACGGACTTTGATGGGAAAGTGGGATGTACAGTCCTCAATTAGATCTTCGCCTGAGTTGTATGGTCCTGAAAATTCTGGTAGAGCTCCTAGGCATATAAAATTTGCTTTCAAGAATCCTGTTCGTTGCCGCATAATATGGGTATTACTGCGTCTTCCTCGGCTTGGATCTAGCTCAGTTAGTTTGGACAAAAACATTAATCTCTTGTCTTTGGATGAGAACCCTTTTGCTCCGATCCCTCGCCGTGCCTCTTTTGGAGCAACCATTGAGAATGACCCATGTCTTCATGCAAAACGCATCTTGGTCACTGGAAACATCGTGAGTAACAAAACGCTTGCATCATTACAAAGTGTTGAGAGCATGAGCGTAAGAAACTGGCTGGACAGAGCCCCACGTTTGAATAGATTCCTGGTTAGTACCTTAGAGAACTACTTGTTCTTTCACATTTTTCTATAGCTTTTCCATTATCGTGACTAATATTTGTTTTTTTACGTCTTACAGATACCACTAGAGGCTGAGAGACCAATGGAGAATGATCTAGTCTTGGAACTTTATCTGCAACCTGGTTCACCTTTAGCAGCTGGATTCCGTTTAGATGCTTTTAACGCCATAAAGCCTCGTGTGACCCACTCGCCTTCTTCAGATGTAGTTGACATTTGGGACCCGGCAAATATCATTATGGAAGACAGACAAGTCAATCCAGCCGTCTTGTATATACAAGTATCTGTTCTTCAGGTATCTATCTCTCCTCGTTTTACTTCTCAGAAACCAAAATCGTCTAAGAACTTTTTCATGTTGATCTGAAAAATGTTTCAACAGGAACAATACAAAATGGTGACAATCGCGGAATATAGATTGCCTGAGGCAAGAGTTGGAACACAGATGTATTTCGATTTCCCTAAACAGACTCAAGCACGCAGAATTTCGTTTAAGCTGCTTGGAGATGTAGCAGCTTTTTCAGATGATCCCGCAGAGGCTGATGACTTGAGCGGCCGGGCATCCCCATTTGCTGCAGGACTGTCGTTAGCAAACAGGATCAAGCTATATTACTATGCGGATCCTTATGAAGTAGGCAAATGGGCTAGCCTTTCAGCTGTCTGATTTTACCCTTTCACTGGCCGTAGCTTGAGGGAAAAAAAAAAGGTAAAGAGAAAAATTCAAAGGGAAAACCTTATTTGTCAATTTTGGAATTCTAGTTACCTTTATTTATTTATGTAACATTATTATATTCCGTCAGAGAAAAATAATTTCTTTTGTTGACCAAAATAACCTAATCTTTCAGAACGTGAAAACCCATTTTATGCTCTCAATTTCTTCTAAACGATGATGGCTTTGACAAACAAAAAGATAATAAAGAAATTAAAAAATCACAAGTGATTGTTGACAGTTTTCACTAACTTAGTCGGACCATCATCATCGCACCATTCACCATCTCATGTTGATTTTGACTTCTCCTTTCTCTTCTTCCACAACACATAATCTTTTCATTCTTCCCCCTTATTTTGCCATACAAACGTTCGATTCTCTGTCTCTGTTAAACAACCAAAGTAAGAGAACGACAAGTCAAGTAATTGTCTTTTAGATTTGATATTGATTGATCATTATAATGATTACTATAGATAAAAGACAAACCTGATTGGCCTTGGGAATTATTTTCATGTTTTCGAGAACCTAGATGGCTAGAACTTTGCAAACCTAGCAATTCTAGCAAGGGCAGTTCTTAAACTTCCTATGCCTGCTCCTGACCTTGAGCTCACCATCATCTGCAATAATCAAACGTTAACCATTTGCTTCTTAGGTCTCATCCTTTTCTGCAGCCATACATAAGTAAAGAACAAACTAGGACAATCATACTCATACATACCAGAGGCTGGACAATTGATCTGTTTGCTTTCAACTTCTGCATTTTTAAAGAAAATAAATGTTTATATTAGTAAGAACATGACCAATATTATTTTGTTTTTGCCTTCACTATATTCACTCAGAGTATAACGACTAAGACCTCTTCGATTTGCATTGCCCGACGTGCCACATCCATTGGAAACACCACATCCGTCTTGGTTAAGACTATCTGATACTTTGTATTCGATCTGCAATTCAGTTTTTGGCTGTAAGGAGACTTAACTACATGGCATAAGCAAAAATATTAAGAGCAGCAACAATGATTTTACCTCTCCATCAGATTAATAAGTTCCTGGTCTCTTGGCTTCATACCCCATTTTGTGTCAACAAGGAGGCACACCCGTTTAAGACCAGTTCTTGTTGAAACATATTCCTTTACCTGCATTGGTCAAAATTAAACAGATGGGGATCATTGACCTGTTTAGTAATACACAAAATTGAGCAAAGCTAATAAATCTTCTAGCCATGGGCAATGCTCACAAGATCTTCCCATGCTTCCTTAACTTCATCTTTTGCAAACGCAAAGCCGTAGCCTGGTAAGTCAACAAGGCGAACCTTGGAACCAAGATCGAAGAAATTGATGGTCTGCACTTAAAACAGAACTTTTGTTATTACAGAAAAAATGTAAGCCATACAAGCAAGTAATTCTTTCTCAGACAGGGGGAATAATACCTGGGTCAGTCCTGGTTTGTCAGATGTTCTTACAACACCCCACTGTCTGGTAAGAGCATTTAGCAGAGACGATTTGCCAACATTTGACCTTCCTGATCAGATTGAGACACCAGTTTAAGTTGGTTGTTGTTATTAAAGTAGTAGTTTAACATATGCATACTCTGAAACTCAAAAAGAGGTGGAAATAAAGATTCTGGTGGGGAACAACAATTAGAATGCAGTACCTGCAAATGCAATCTCAGGTACATCAGGAGGTGGAAATGAAGATGAAACATTAGCAGCAGCAAAGAATTCCAACTTATTCCTGAATACCTGTAAAAAAACGGGGAATTGCAACATTTAACTGAAAAGTCTAGCAAGGAAGGCTTATTATCTTTAGGTATTACTAGAGAAAGGGAATGAAGAAAGAGAGAACATACACTTTCTTCTATACGTTCTCTCTCAGTGCTGGTTGACTGAGGAATATTATCTAAGGGAGCAGGAAGCTCTGTGTTGTAGCCGGCCCTCTTTAGCTCAATTAAACGTCTACGCCCCAACAGCTGCCATAAAAATGTATGTTACCTACCACTCCCAGCCAGGTAATGAAAATTGCGCAAGATACCATAAAGGATTGGAGATTACATTTTCTTCCACATAGGAAAGGATGGAATGACTAGGCTGAATTGCACGAAACTGAGCATTTTTGGACATTTCTACACTTTTGACTGCGGCGTCTTTCTTGTTCTTTACTCCATGGACATCTGAACAAATGAAAAGAAACAGCAGCAATTGGATTGTATGTAGCGGGTTTAAGTAACAGTTGCATACTCTTTTTTTCTAGTGAAGAAGAAGTACTAACCATCAAGAAGGACATCATCATCAACTATTCTTTTATTTGAGGTATCATTGCGGTCTAATCGTATCCTCTTTCTCTTCCTTGGTTTATCCTCTTGACTATCTGAACCATCTTTCACGACGACTCCTCTCTTATCTGAAAACGCTTGTTTACTAGCCTTAAAAGCCGAGGTTTTCCTTGGTCTACCATCTAATTCATCTCTCTTTTTGTGGCTCTTTCGAGTAGCATCATCTCCCCTCGGTGACTTTGTTTTAAACACACTTGTTGAAGTATCATCGTTAATAGAGGTCGAAGCAGACCGTTGGTTTCTCTTTGGTGCAGCCCACATCGTGCGTGGGGGTTCGTTCACATGGTTATGCTCAGCCTTATTGGGGTAGACCCTCTTCTTCTTCTTCAAATACGAAACCGTAGTCTTATCAGAGTTAGTATCACCATCACTGCGTTGAGTAGTGGATCTACTCCTTCCTTTATAAGAAGAAGAATTGGAGCTAAGTGATGAAAGCTTCAGCCTTTTCTTGACCTTCTGATCTAAAGACATTTTGTGAACAACAACTACTGTAGAGCTACCAACTTAAATCACCTGAAAAGAGTGACTTTGAAATCCGATGAGCTGAAGGAAGACGATGGAAGATAGACAAAAACGCTAGGGTTAATTGCGTTTTAAGTGAAAGGGGGACTCTTTGGTTTGTTTGGGCTTAAAGAATTATGTTTAATGTTGTAATATGATTAACCTGTAAGGTCTGGCCCAACAGTTATTAGAGCCCACCTCCTTTTATGATTATCAACTTGCAATCAAATCAATACAGTAGAACCTCTCTAATTTAATACTCTTTAAATTAATACTCGCTATAAATTAATATATTCTTCCGGTCCCGAGTTGGGCTGGTGTAAAAACTTACACATTTCAATAAAATAATAAAATAATAACTTTTTTGAATACACAGTGTAAAAATATGGTTTCATCAATATCATAAATTAATAATCAAGTAAACTAATATATATATATATATATAAAAAAATCTAGTGAAATATATATATAACTCTATTGTTGTTTGCTTATTATTGAATTTGTATTCTTCTTCGAACTTATCTATAATATTTATGACTGCTTCAAAACTTCTGGTGTTGTCTTCTCAAATCGCATCAACAAATTATAAAGAGTTTTATATGCGATAATTGATTTTTTAAGTATAACTTGTTATTAATGTACCGAAATAACTTCTTCAACTTCATCATCACCATGAAAGATAGTAGCAGTGAGTTTTTCTTAACTATGAACTTATACATGTATCATTTTTACATGAATAATCTAGTAAACTATTGACATTCATACTATTACGATAGACCAAATTATTTATCAAATCATCAAGTTCATGAATCGTCAACTTCATAAATTAATATTTTATTAATTTATTTATAAATTAATAATTATTAATTTATCGATAAATTAAAACCTCTATAAATTAATAAAAGTTAATGGTCTCGACCTTATTAATTTATAGAGGTTTTATTGTATATTCTTCCACACCTTTTTCTTTTTCCTTGTCAAAAAGAGATATTATAGGTTTGTAATAAATACTGATTTAGCCATGTTCTATACTTCTATCCACACACAATTTGTAGTCAGAGATTATTTTGATTTCTTTTCCTCTGCCAAAATAGTTTGTTGTGTTTGTTTAATGTTGGAAGTACGTTTAATTAATCACCGTATAATTTGTAATTCTTCCGCAAAGACTAAAAGAAAGTGTGGTTATTCCTTCAACAACAAGTATCTTCTTCCTCTGTTCCTCAAACACTCTCCTTTCTTTACATAAACTCTTCATTAATGTAAAACCTCCTTCCAATATCAGAACTTGTTTAGCATCTAAATCATCTGCACTGTGAACAAAAGAAACAGCTACAAATCCACTCGTCTTCCCAACCGGAACGAATAAGATAATTTAAAGACAAGAAAAAAGAATCTTGCGACACTTGGGAGGTAGGAAGGGACAAGACCACATAGATTCTCCACGTTCACCTAATGGTTTCACTTGGTTGGTGATAAAAAAAAAAACTTTTTTATGTTGTACTGTATATAATGTGTAGATTACTAAATAATTTAAAACATATAATCCTTCTAATAGTGTAATTAACAAAGTACGATACAGTAATAATATTTTGGTATCATGATCAAAGTTGAAAAGCTTGTCTTAAAAATGGACTGTATCTGAAAATTCAATCGACGTCGTTTTCCCAGAAACAAAAAAAAGTAAGATCTTTCACGGCGATGATCATCATGATGGCTTCAAGGTTGAACCGTGAAGCGAAGCTCACATCTCAGCTCCTGTCTACGCTTTTGGCAAAGCGAAGCTGCAACACATCCATGGCCGCTGCATCTTCCTCTGCTTTACTCCTTAACAATCCGTTGACTTATTATTCGTCTAGCCTCCGTCGTTTCAGATGCTCGCCGGGAATCTCTTTCTCCTCCGATCGTTTAACTGCTTCCGATTTCTCTCTAGCGATGAAGAGACAGAGTCGGAGTTTTGCGGATGGCTCGGAACGAGATCCGTCTGTTGTGTGTGAGGCTGTTAAGCGCGAGACTGGAGCTGATGGACTCAACATTGCTGATAATGTATCTCAGGTCAGATGGGTTTTTCTTCTTGGAATTAAAATTGATGGAAATGTATAGAGGGAATAAAAAACGGAATTGGTGATCAAATTCACTAAATTTTAAAATAGGAATGTCGCTAAAAAGTGTGATTAATCCACTATATTTTGAAATTTTGATTAGCTGAAATGTGGAATTTTTCATTATTACTTGATTCAGCTCATTGGTAAAACTCCTATGGTGTACTTGAATAAAATAGCAAAGGGTTGTGTGGCCAATATTGCTGCCAAACTTGAGATCATGGAGCCATGTTGCAGTGTCAAGGATAGGTGTGTTAGTCTTACTTTTGTTGTTTGTTTGTATGTTTTTAGTTAAAAACTTTCAAGTTAAATCTATTTGTGTTGTGACGAATTTCAGGATTGGGTACAGTATGGTTACTGATGCTGAGCAAAAAGGACTTATAGCACCTGGAAAGGTATTTGACTATAGATTGATCTTTCTTTTGTAAAAACTCATAAAGATTGTACATTCTATTCCGTTATTTGGGGTGGCAAACCCTACCTAATTGTGTGAGTTCTCTGACTTTATGTCCTTACTGCACTTATCTAGAGTGTCCTTGTGGAACCTACAAGTGGAAACACGGGTATTGGCCTAGCATTCATCGCTGCTTCAAAAGGCTATAGACTTATTTTGACAATGCCAGCGTCCATGAGTATGGAAAGAAGAGTTCTTTTAAAGGCTTTTGGAGCTGAGCTTGTTTTAACAGATCCTGCCAAAGGTATGACTGGAGCGGTTCAAAAGGCTGAAGAAATCTTGAAAACCACTCCCGATGCCTACATGCTCCAACAGTTTGACAACCCTGCAAACCCAAAGGTTTGTGTTGTCTGTTTTTTTGTATTATAATTTTTGTCATGAATTGGTTTAAGCTTTAGTCATGTATCATAAGAGAATAACTCACAAGTATGTAACTGAAGTGGTTTTCCATTTTAATTGTACCAAGCAATGAGGCAAGTGAATTCCCTTTAATTACATAAATTTAGTTTAGCATGGTCTTCTGTGAGATTCTGTTGTCCTATTTGTAAACTATTGTTTTATGTCATTGTTATAATATATGCAGATTCATTACGAAACAACTGGTCCTGAGATTTGGCAAGATACAAAGGGCAAGGTGGATATATTTGTTGCAGGAATTGGAACCGGTGGAACTATCACTGGTGTTGGTCGATTCCTAAAAGAGAAAAACCCCAAGTCTCAGGTAAAAGCAGAAATAAAAAGGTTCAATCTGCTGGAGCACATTCTAATAGACAGGAAAGTGTGTTCATTGAAGCAGTAACATTCATATTTAATTATTTGATGTTTACACTCTAGGTTATTGGTGTAGAACCCACTGAAAGCGACATACTCTCCGGTGGCAAACCGGGTAAGCCTTACTAATAGTTATAAAATCAGTAATTTTGAATCTGTGTTTTCAAACTATGATTTTAATATTCACGTATGATTTTTTCTTGTATTTGAATATAGGACCTCACAAGATTCAAGGAATTGGAGCTGGATTTATACCTAAAAATTTGGATCAGAAAATTATGGATGAAGTCATAGCGGTATGATTTATTAATTTTATTTTGTTGGATTTTTTATGGTTATACGGTTTATCTGGTTTCCACAAGATATCCACAACCAGAATTTTATTGTCAAATTATTTCATAAGTGTTCCAATTACTAAGACTTAAACTACTCTTATTGGGATGCTAATGTTTGCTTTTTACCAGATTTCAAGTGATGAAGCTATAGAGACCGCAAAGGAACTAGCTCTTAAGGAAGGGTTGATGGTTAGTTATTAATTTGTATTATTTCTCATTTATGAGTGGAACCACACAGATATTTTGGTGACATGCTGCATGTGAAAGGTGAAAAACTGAAAACTACACAAGATTTATACGTGAATGTAATAATTTTGTCAGGTTGGTATATCATCTGGAGCTGCTGCTGCTGCTGCAATCATGGTCGCGAAGAGACCTGAGAATGCCGGAAAACTCATAGCTGTAAGTATTTTATGAGTTATGTCTTGAAAACAAAAAAGGTGATGCAGAACTGTCTTTGTGCATCAAAATCTCTGGATTGCTTTAGGATTCAAGATGAATTTTAGTCTCTGATCCCAAAACTAAACCCAAAGAACCAACACTAAAGTCACTTAGCTACTTAGCTTTTTAAATCTGTCTTTGTATAACGATCATCTATGAAGCTAACAAAGATTTTGATTATGTAATGAAATCTTCCCCTAAGATAGATACTCTGAATCCGTTTTTTCAGGTTGTTTTCCCGAGCTTCGGAGAGCGATATCTATCTACCCCTCTGTTTCAATCGATTCGAGAAGAGGTCGAGAAAATGCAGCCTGAGGTATGAACAAAAGCAACTTGGTCAAGTTAGTTCTGGAAATCTCATCAACTGAGGGCTAAGCAATTTATTTTTATCAAATAAAAGGCCTTAACTGAAAGTGGTTTGAGTTCTATTTTGGACATCCATCGTTATTAGTCTAAGTATTATAACTCAACATTTCAGTCGAAACTCCCCCAATGATTGATTAGATACAGTTGGACTGAATAAAATTAACCCAAAATAATGTAGACTTTGCTGTGTTGAGTTCTACTGAACGATAGAATGTATGTTTACGATAAAGGACTTACTATCTTTGCCTATGCCTATGGTTCACCCACTTCCAACCTCCATAATCAAAGACTTACTATTACTCCTCTGATGTGTTTATTTTTTGGTTTTCTTCTTGCTAAGTACTCTATCCTCAACAATTGTAAGATCTACATTACTATTATTAATGAAAACCGGTATCTACTAAAAAAAAAAAAAAAAAAAAAAAAAAAAAAAAATGTTTACGATAAAGGAATATACTAAAATTTTACTATGATCAAACCATGACAAATTAGTGACATTTCTAACCTTCACTTTTTACTGTAGACCAATGGAAATTAAGGCCACGTCAAAACAAATTTTGTGGTCAAAAACTTTGGATGTGAAACTTACATTGTTCGATAACTTGGAAAGTCAGTGGTTTATATTAGGTTCTAGACACGTACGCTCTACCAATCCCACCATTATTGGTTTCTAATCAAATAAAATTAGAAGATTATAATTATCAAAAAAGATTAATTGCTTTTATTACTTGATTAAGCCATTTAGGCCATGTGTGTAAATACATATTTTTAATTTGAAGAACGAGTAAAAGAATTCATGAGAACGTTCGTTCCCATTTCTACGAAACAACTTTTGCAGGGTATGCTCATACTTAACTACTAATAATAAGCCATGAGCCCATGAGCAAAATCTTCCCATAAGCAAAAAAAAAAAAAAAAAAAAAAAAAATCGAACATGGCTCGTGAACTCAAAGTCTCGCATATAGTTCTTGTTCTGTTCTTTACTCTGTCTTCATTTACTTACAACTCCAATGGTCACTGGACCCTGGAGGGATCTGCAGCAGACAGCTATACCCAGTCCACCGGTTACACCATTTTAACGAACACCACGAAGCATTCCTGCGGTCGTACTTTCAACGAAGATCCCATTCCCATCAAATATACGTCTTTCAGCTTCCACTTCCTCTTTGGAATCGTCCCTGAGCATAAACAGTCCGGTTCACACGGCATGGCTCTCGTTATCTCTCCCACAAGAGACCTTTCCGGAGCTTCCTTCGATCAGTACCTCGGAATCTTCAACGAATCAAACAACGGTAAAGCCACGAATCACGTAATAGCTATCGAGTTAGATATACATAAAGACGAAGAGTTTGGAGACATTGATGATAACCATGTTGGGATTAACATTAATGGTTTGAGATCTGTTGTCTCTGCTCCTGCTGGTTACTATGATGATAAAGATGGAAAATTTAGAAACCTTTCTTTGATCAGCGGAAAGGTAATGTGGCTTTCGGTCGTTTATAGTTATCCGGATAAACAGCTCAATGTTACTTTATTCCCTGCTGAGATCACTGTTACACCACGGAAGCCACTCCTGTCTTTGAATCGTGATCTTTCGCCGTATTTTTTGAAGGAGATGTATTATGGCTACACGGCATCGACTGGATCCATTGGAGCACTTCATTATTTGTTGAGTTCTTACTCTTCTTCACAAGTCGAGAATCCAAAATGGGAGTTCGACGTAATCCCTACCCTTCCTCCATATCCAAAGAAATCATCTGACAAAATAAAGTTGATTTTAGCGGTCTGCTTAACGCTGGCCGTGTTCGCTGCATTTGTCGCCTCGGGGATCGGTTTTGTCTTCTATTTTAGGCATAAGAAGGTTAAGGAGGTTCTTGAGGAATGGGAGATTCAGTATGGACCTCATAGGTTTGCTTATAAGGAGCTTTATAATGCCACAAAGGGTTTCAAGGAGAAACAACTTCTCGGGAAAGGAGGATTTGGTCAAGTCTATAAAGGAACGCTTCCGGGTTCTGATGCAGAGATCGCTGTAAAAAGAACTTCTCACGATTCAAGACAAGGGATGAGCGAGTTTCTAGCTGAGATTTCGACCATTGGTCGGCTAAGACATCCAAATTTGGTCAGGCTTTTGGGATATTGTAGGCATAAGGAGAATCTCTACTTGGTTTATGACTTTATGCCCAATGGAAGCCTTGACAAGTATATAAACCGTAATGAGAACCAAGAACGGCTCACTTGGAAACAACGTTTCAAGATCATCAAAGATGTTGCGTCTGCTCTATTCCACCTGCATCAAGAATGGGTACAAGTCATCATTCATCGAGATATCAAACCAGCTAATGTTCTAATCGACCAGGACATGAATGCGAGGCTTGGAGACTTTGGACTGGCGAAGCTGTATGATCAGGGATTTGATCCTCAGACATCTAGAGTAGCGGGAACATTGGGGTATATCGCACCAGAGTTTATAAGAACAGGAAGAGCAACCACAAGCACTGATGTTTATGCTTTCGGGATGGTTATGCTTGAAGTAGTTTGTGGTAGAAGGCTGATTGAGCGACGTGTAGCAGAAAATGAAGAAGTTCTTGTGGATTGGATCTTAGAGCTTTGGGAAGATGGGAGAATTTTTGATGCGACTGAGGAAAGCATCCGTGAAGAAGAAAACAGGGGAGAAATTGAGCTTGTTTTGAAGCTCGGTCTGTTGTGTGCGCATCACGCTGAGTTGATTAGACCGAACATGAGTGCGGTTATGCAGATCTTGAATGGTGTTTCGCTGCTTCCGGATAATCTTCTTGATGTTGTAAGGGCTGAGTACTTGAGAAAAATGCCTGAGACACCAATGGAAGTACTACTTGGTCTTGATCTGAATTCATTTGGTACAATGACGCTAACGAATGCTTTCGTGTCCCATGGACGCTGAAACCGTTAAAAAGTTAGTTTTGATTGACTTAACATTGATACATATTCATTATCAATTATATCGTCCGTTTGATAAAGTAATCCCAAGTTCTCGTTTCTTAAATTTCTTGGCTTGTATTTTTAGGTTTCTTAACTGTTTTTCTTTCTTGCTTTCAAAGTAATCTTCTTCGGATTTGTCTTTTTTTTAAAAACATGAGTCGGTTTCTGTCAACTTCTGAACGCAAGAGATGCTTATTAGCCAGAATTGCCTCCGGAGGACTAAAAAAATAAATAATGTGTAGACTTCTTCGTTTATTGAATTACTTAGATCTCACCTTTTGAATACATCTAATCTACATATACGGTGAATAGAAATTTTTGAAGAAAGTTTTGAACAGTTGAATATGAGCTATATGTATTCAATATTGGGTTTTGAAACAGTTTGGTTAGATAGTCTGCACGTAACCTAACCATTAGAAATAAAAAAATTACTAACTCTTGAATTAGTGACTTAAACTTCACTTTTCTCTGTAGACCAATAGAAAATCAATTAAACTTTACAGTAAAACATGTTAAAAAGGAAAAGTTATATCCCCTATATATTAATAAAGAAGCACATTTGAGAAAAAACTGATGTGTCGCCGCCAGAGAGCTCATGACACTTTTTAGCAAAATATCTTTAAATTTTCTAACTAATTACATCTCTATGCCATTGTATTTATTTTAAAAACAATTAACTGAATAATAAGATATGTCATCATTTCTCATATAAATTTAATAGTAAAGCAAAATTTCACTAAAATTTACTTACAAATATACAAGTCAAAATTATATTGATTTCTTGAAATTATATAAATATTGATTTTAAGAAATCAATATAAGTAAAAAATTCTAAGAAAACTATAAAAACATATCAATTAATATAAAGTTAATAAAAATAAAGAATATATAACTTATTAAACATATTTATTAAGATAATCATATAAAAACAAAATGTTATTTGTAGTATTATTACATAATAATTTAAATAACAAGCTTTTAATAGTTATTAAAATAGATTATAAAAAGAAGTATATTACCCCTGAAATATCTCTAACTCATTAAAAGAAACTTAATTCCCAATAAATATAGATTTATATATACTCATAAATAAATATAAAAATGACAACAAATTAGGGAATATCATGATGTGTGATTATTTATATATATATATATATATCTAAGTATGTAAACTAATTAATCTCAACATTTAGTGTAATTATTTATTAAAAATGAAAATATTGATAACCGAGTAGGAATATACATTCTAATTATATATTCATTTATGTGCTATTAAAAATGAAGGGACAATTGCATTTTTAGTACCTTTATTTGCATTTAAAAGAGAACGTAGACCCTATATTCGTTTTTCAAGAAACATAACCACTAAGGGTGCTGAAATTACAGTTGACCCCCTCACGACCAAACAAAAAACAGAAGCCAAAATGACAGATTTAACCCGATGAAGTCTGCAATAGATATCTTTAAGATTGATTTCAAATTGACGTCAAAGGGGAGACTTCAAAATAAGTCTACTCCTTAATGTTCGGTTAAATGTTAATTTTAAAAATTATTAAAAATAATTTGGTTAACCGTTTGACCAAATAATAACCTCATAGACTTCCTGCATTGTAATAAAATAAATTTACATATAAACTAGTAAAATTAAGGGAGGTAAGGCTGATTAGGTTAAAATTATTTGATTTAGGGTTTGCTTAAGTAGACTTCTCCGTAGACTCTTCGAGGTTGACTTCAAAATAAGTCTACTCCTTAATGTTCGGTTAAATGTTAATTTTAAAAATTATTAAAAATAATTTGGTTAACCGTTTGACCAAATAATAACCTCATAGACTTCCTGCATTGTAATAAAATAAATTACATATAAACTAGTAAAATTAAGGGAGGTAAGGCTGATTAGGTTAAAATTATTTGATTTAGGGTTTGCTTAAGTAGACTTCTCCGTAGACTCTTCGAGGTTGACTTCAAAATAAGTCTACTCCTTAATGTTCGGTTAAATGTTAATTTTAAAAATTATTAAAAATAATCTGGTTAACCGTTTGACCAAATAATAACCTCATAGACTTCCTGCATTGTAATAAAATAAATTTACATATAAACTAGTAAAACTAAGGGAGGTAAGGCTGATTAGGTTAAAATTATTTGATTTAGGGTTTGCTTAAGTAGACTTCTCCGTAGAATACTCGTGGTTGACTTTCTTATGCCATCAACTAGTAATATTATATTATTTTAAGCTCACCGACAATTTAACCAAACCGATAGATGAACCTAACCGAATGCGTACCAATCTAACCTAACCGGTGGCGGTAACCATATAAATACTTCTTTCTGTAGGTGAACCCTAGTTTGTATGTGCTTTCTCTCTCTCCACAATTTCTCTCTCTAAAATTCCGATATTGTTGCTCTCTAAAATTCAAATTCTATCCTCATCATTTATCGTCTTCGAAACTGAAGGAGATCTCAGATAAGTATTCTCATCATAGGAAGTCGGCTATTTGCTTTTGTAACGCTTTAGCTAATTTTGTTCGAAAATATATATGTTCTCATAGTTTTTTGTTCATTTTGCACACAGATATGGGGTTTTACAGCTACACTCAGCCATCTTCTAGTTCTTTGCAAGTATGGAGTGAAGGTCCACCCGAAGTAAACTTCACTGGCCTGACAGTTGGAATTCTGACAGATGTTTATGCGGAAGGGAAACCGTTATGAAATGTTCCACCACAGCCGACAATCCTGGAAGGATTTTCTTTGGATGCAATAACCATGAGGTTGTTAGATTTTATGATGGTTTATTCGTTTGGTATAATTATTATTTGAGTATATATAATATTCTTATGGTATATTTACTTCTATGATACGGTATAGGATGGAGAGGACCATATTATGAAATGGTGGGATGAGGCTATAATGCAAGAACTTCAAGCAATGAGAGGTGGACTTGATGACCAAAGGGATTCTATTACAGCCATCCAGGAAAATGATGAAATGCTATGGGTTCAGCAGGATCTAGAGAAGGTGAAAGATCAGATGAAGGAATTACGTCTGTTAATTCGTCGGGTACGCGGGGTGGTCGAGAATGTCTTTATCGCCGGTATAATCTTAATTGTTGTATTAATCTCTTTTGCTTCGTAGATCTTTCATTCAAAATTTGTGAACCTCTCTTTATCGTGGCCGTTTGTTTGAATGGCGTATTTATGTCTGTAATCTGTGAACTTGCTTCTCTGTTTCTGTAATATTTAGACGAATCGTTGACTTCATTACGTGACCTATTTAGTAGACTTCTCCCGTATACATTAAGAAGTCAATCGACGTAGTCTATGCGTTAATGATTTACGACGTGACGGTTTGTGTTATTAATAATGTAACTGTTCATTGTAACCGTTTCGTCTCGTATATATAAACCAGCCCGGGGCCTTTTGATTATTTTAAAACTGCAACCAAAAAAGTTATCAGTAAATCATTTCTTCTCTCTTTGAAAAAATATTACGTAGTTCGTTTTGGAAGTCTTGGACGACGACGCTTAATTAGAGACAGATCACGGTTGGGTAATTGAAATTTTCTCTATATCACTACAATTCATTCACGTTTGTTTTGTTCTTAAATACGTTCTACATCATATCACTTTTTACTTGATATCATAGTTTTCCCAGCCATCATAGTTTACTTGATCAGTTTTCAGCACATTAGTACTAAAATTAATTTGATTTGATGCATTATTTACTCCTTTAAAGCACGTTTTAGTTTCCCCAGTAAGAAGTCTACTTAAGAAGTCTTTAGCATATTAGTACAAAAATTAATTTGATTTGATGGATTTGCAGTTTAAAGTACGTTTTAGTTTCCCCAATAAGAAGTCTACTTGATAAGTCTTCAGCATATTAGTACAAAAATTAATTTGATTTGATGGATTTGCAGTTTAAAGTACGTTTTAGTTTCCCCAATAAGAAGTCTACTTGATAAGTCTTCAGCATATTAGTACAAAAATTAATTTGATTTGATGGATTTGCAGTTTAACGTACGTTTTAGTTTCCCCAGAAAGAAGTCTACTTAATAAGTCTTCAGCATATTAGTACAAAAATTAATTTGATTTGATGGATTTGCAGACGGTTCAGTTTCCCGTGGAGAAGTCTGCGAGAGAAGTCGTCAACATAATCATTACAAGGTATTAATTGATTTGACGTTAGTTGGCGGCAATATTTTTATTTTTTAATTTAACGAAGCGCGGGATCCGGTTTTAATTGGTTTCTTTACAAATTCTTCATAGTTTTCCGGTTCTGATTCTAATTAAATGGTTTTGGTTTTATAAAACCGGGATTATTTTAAATATTTTTAATTTTATGACTTAAAAACAGAGATAACTATGATAGTTATCTCTAATTTTTACTCGTAAGGAAACTCATCGCTTCCGCTTTTCTCTGCCGTTTATCTCCGCCGATTCTGACGAACTCCGCCGCTTTTCTCCGCTGCTTATCATCGCTACTGTTCTCTTCGATCAATCTGAATGTTTGACTTCTGTCTGCAATTCGATAGTAGCCTTCTCTTGTTGGATTACTCTTCCGCTTTCTCAATATTATTTTTTAATCTTATCTTGCAGAATGGATGAGAGTAAACCAGAATTTCCTCGGAGGTTTTACACGAAAGGTGATGAGCCTCTTCCTCTAAAAAGCATCGGCTATTACAGCAACGATACGAAGCTGTTTGATGAACTCTACAAAGCTCTGGAGCCGGATGAATGGGACGAGATCTATCAATCTCGACTGGGTGTCTTCTTACAGTTCAACCGTCTCCAATTTGAATGGGCTTCCAGACTGGTTCACCATATGCTCACCTTTCAGATTGTATGCAACAAAAAGTACGAGATTTGGAGTCTTGTTAACTCTAACCCTCTACGATTTTCTTTGAATGAGTTTGAGGCCATCACTGGACTTAACTGTGAAGATGTCGAGTCGTTGGAGCAGCCAGAGGTTGAGGTTACAGACGAGATGGAAGACTTTTGGGAGTTACTTGGAGTCAATTTCGAAAGCGGGCCGAGTATTGAGCAACTGATCGCAGCATGTAAGAAGTCAAACGGGTGGGATAGAATAGAGCGTATTAGGTTGGGTTATTTAGCCATCTACGCTGGGTTTATAGAAGCTAGAAAACCATCTACGCCCACCCGTCTTAATATGGCTAGACTAGTCATGGATTTAGATGCATTTCTTGATTATCCATGGGGAAGAGTTGCTTTCAAGAACCTGATTCTTTCTATTAAGGAGAAGGATTTAAACAAGCAAAGTTACACCTTAGACGGATTTGTCGAACCTCTACAGATTTGGGTGTATGAAGCTATGCCTGATTTTGCCAAATTAATTGGGGAACCGTTACCAGGTAATCCAACTCCACCGTTGCTTGCTTACCGCGGTTCTCGTGGAAGGAAACATGTCAAAGAGCATATTCTAAAACAGGTACGCATCCACGTGTCTATAGTTTATCCACGTGGTTTGTCTATTAGATGTTCGGTAACTCTATTGTGTTAGATTTGAACTTGATTTTGGTTTTCGTTTTATCTGAATTGTAGACAAACTTCAAAAACTACAAAACCATTGGTGGCATGATTAGTCCTGTTTGGCAAGATGATGAATCAGATGAGAAGATTGATAACATTTTGAGAGCGTTCAATGGGGATTTTGGTCCATGGAAGTGGGGGAGAGGTTTGTGGGAGACAGTTGGTATTTATCAATCCAACAATGGCAAGGTTAAGATTGAAGAAAAGGGATCGAGTAAGAGAGCCGGTGAATTTGATGAACCGAGTGGGAAGAGGCATGTGGGGAGGAGCTTTGATCGATCAGATGAGAGAAGGTTTCAACAGTTGCGATTTGCAATTTGACATGTTGAATGAGAAGATTGAGGGCCTGTCTTCGGATCTTGACAAAATGAAGCGAGACGTAACTGGTACAAAACAGGCTGATCCTTTAGCAAAGGAAAAGAAGGACTCTCAGGCATGTGCTGGTACGGAAGCGGATGCATCAAAGGAACAGAAGAATGATGAGGCAGCCACTGGTACGAAAGAGGCCGTATCAAAGGAGAAGAACGACTCCAAGTCGGATATGGTTAGTTCTGAACACTTGCAATTTCCTACTACGATCCCTCACAAACACAATACTAGGTACAAGGCGAAGAAAAAATTAGACTTCCAAAAGGACTCAACTTCGAAGACTTAAAAACAAGTTATGTCTTACTTATGTGAAGTAGACTTCTTCACACGTGTGAAGTAGACTTCTTTTTACGTATGAAGTTGACTTCTTTATAAATATGAAGTAGACTTCTTTATCCGTTTGTTTTATTCGAAAATTTTAAACATATGCTGCGACTTTAATAGTATTTGTTTTCATGAATGATCATGTAACTTTTAAATCGAAATTTGCAGAACAAGCCAGGTCAATCTGAGACCCCGAAACCATCTCCAGCTGATTCATCTAACACTGAGTCAGATCGACCTGTGTTTATTCGCACGGAAATCCCAACAGCTGCCGATTACACTGCTAGAGCCAAGAAACAAGAACCAAGGAAAGACGCGGCCAGGATTGCGGCACAAGGCAAGATTGAAAGGGTTAAGAGGTTGGCGTCAAGTCAACGTTCCCCGTTTGTTGGTGATAACACTGCCAAGACTATCATTGCGCCAGCCACGTCAGCGTACAATCCTTTTGTTAAAGCAGACAAGGATTTGAAGAAGGTTTTGCTTGAATTCTTAAAGAAGGATCCGTAAGTTTACCAACTTTTATGATATGTTTCAAAATTGATATTGTGCAGCGAAATCTAGTAACTTATATGTATCCAAACCCATTCATCACCTGCAGGACATACAAGAACAAGGTCCCAGAGAAATCCCGCTGTTGTCTTTGGTGGTACGAACTGCAGACAAAAGCAGAGTGGCTAAGAGATTCGGTAAGTCTACTCTGAAAACTTCTACTTCAAGTATACTAGAAAACTTCGGTCTTCAAATATATATAACTTCGTTTTAAATCCATGTGGTTGTCCAACACATGGATGCGGTTTTGAATCTATTTAGACATCGACACGCACAGCATCCTGAGTGGTTTAGAACAAGTAGAGTCGCTTTCCTAGACGCTATGTTCACTCATCTCTGGACGACGAAGTACAATGACTTTCTCAGTTCTAGTCCTAATCCTAATGGATCTGGGAAACTGTTGCCAGCCGGTGCCTTCAGCTACCACTCAGGGGAGTATCCATCGTATGCACAGACTAACAAGTAATGGGGTCTGGAAGTGGACGACTTATACGCGCCTTTAAACGTGAAGGAGACGCACTAGGTAGCTTTGTGGATATCGATTCCCATGAGACATATCGTCGTCTGGGATAGCATCCCGAGTGTCACCAATGACGAAGAGATTGCATCTGCCGTCGAGCCCATTGCCGTGATGGTTCCCTACGTGCTGCGGGAGTTAGCCACTCCAGAGATGAAGCATCTGTGGTCGTACGAGAAGTTCACTCATGAGCGGGTCACAAAGGGAGTGCCTCCGAACAGGAAGCCAGGTGACTGTGGTGTGTATACTTTGAAGTACATGGAATGTCATGCTCTTGGGATGAAATTTCCTACTACTTTGTGCGACGCAAACATCACATGGATAAGGGAGAAGATAGCTTGTGACTTATTTCACGAGATTGAGATCCGTGGACCAAATGAGGATAACTACATGGAGGAGTTTGGGCTCTATGATCCTCCCCAATCCAAGACTAACTATAAACTCCCTTGATTGAAAGAATTAAACTGTTGTTTAAATTATGTATGACTAAATAGGATGATGTAGAATGATGTTTTGTGTCTGTTGGGGGACCTTTTTATTTTGTGGGTGGGATCCTACTGATGATGGGTGATATCTTGATATTTTTGTATGATCCTCCTTTAAAACTCTAATGTGTAATGTGTAAGGATTATTGTTCTTGTTCTCAACTAATTATATGGGGATAGTATTTTTGGTCAGAGTGAAAGTGTGTAAATGACCAAAGGTAAGTAGCGTTCAAAGGAAGCTGAGTAGACATATGGTTGAAGTTAACCGTAAGACTTCTTTTGCGATATACAAAAATAACTTTATCGGGGTATGTGTAATGAGAAATGTTTTTAAAAGTTATTCTGTAGTAATAGCGTGCAGCGAAAGCCAAGTAAACATATTTCAGAAGTTAACTATGAAGGCATAAAAATAAATAACACAAAAAGTAAATTAATCGTCGAGACGGACACCAAGTTTTCCCCAATCCATAGGAGGGGAACAACACACTGTTTGACATCAGCTTCCGCAACCTCTCTCATCTCATCTAATCGCTTGTGCTCTGCCTCGAAATCGACAAGTTCTTCACCCAAAATTTTCTTATATACGGCTTGTTGAGCTTCGATCAGATCCACTTGATGCTTTAGGGCGGTAGCCTCTTCATTCTTCGTCATGTGATCTCTCATCATACGAAGAATCGCGGTGAAACGATCTCTCGTCTCTGCTTCAACCACGGCTCTCGTCTCTGCTTCAACCACGGATCTCGTCTCTGCTTCAACCACGGTTCTCGTCCTCTCAAACGCGTGTTTCATGGCATATGTTACTTCCTCTTCCCACTTGTAATCGGAACTGATTCGCTTACGCTTGCTGGAACTCTCTCCGGCCATATCTCGTAACCAACTTATTATCTTGTAACCAAGAAAGAGATGCAATAGATTGAGTGGAAGTGGAATTAGAGAGGACATTTATATATAAAGAAGAAGATTAATAGACGGCAACGATGCAATGAATGTAGAGATAGCGAACAGGTACAACGAACATAGAGATAGCGTAAGGGTACAATGAATGCAGACTTGAAACATTATCGTACATAGAAAGGATAATAGACATCTGACTGAAGTTAACTGAGAGAATTCGCACATATCCCAATACACATTGCGATGACAACAATGAAACCTATCCAAGAGAGAAGAATGAATTGTCGAAGCATTTTTTCCCTTTCATTGGATGCCAGTATATCATTTTCTCTCTTCTTGTCTTCAACATATGTGGTAACCACCCCGGTGTTCACCAGATCGTTGTACACTTGTTCTTTCATTTCTCTTATAGATTCTTGAAGCACCTTTTCTTCTCTCTGCCGACGGATCTCATCCCGCGCATCCAATAAGCTCCGCCTTTGCCAACCACGTGATGGTTCTGCGTCTGACCAACGAGAAAACCCATGAACAGTGCATCTGAAGAAATTTCTTCCGGGATTTGCATCTGTCCATGATTTCACAATAATCGTTGATCTACCGCAGTGGTTGCAGATTGGACCAGTAATTTGTGTTTGCGAATTTGTATCAGAAATTGACCCCGAAATTTGACTCATTGTTCTCTAGCTGATAGTGGCTGTGGTAGTGTTTGGTTAAGAAGAGAAGAGGAGCTAAAGTACTAGTCTTTAATAATTTTAAAATGTCCAGTACAAAGACAAATTTTTGCAACAATGAAATTTTAGATGACTTCATCGAGAAGTCAACTTCTACTCGACCTCTTCAGCAACCTGAAAAATAGTTGTTAGATTTGACCGACGATCATTTACAAAACGTTAAAAATGTATCAAGTGGGATTGTTACTTACACAATGTGGTCGAGTATGTCCAGGCTGTCTGCATTTTGAACATGCATACTGCTTATGTGACTTCCTCGGCTTGCTCCCCTTTTACGTGACAGTTCTAGCCATGTTAGCCAACGAGACTTTTTTGTCTACCAGGCTTCCGCTTCGGTATGGGAGGTACACATCGGATATCTGGCCCAATTGGATCGTGGTCGACATTGGGCATGATGTTAGCCGCGTATGACGCATAGACATAATCTTTTCTATAGTAAGCTTCGACTATGGTAGACATATGCAATCCACTTGACTTGACAGCTTTAATTGCATGTGAACATGGTATTTTCTCAACATCAAACACTCCGCATGAACATGTTTTTGCTTCCAAGTCAACCAAGCAGTCACGTTGCCCACCCCTAACGTAAAACGCCAACCATCAATGCGTTCTATCGTCATCATATCTGCGTAGTGCTCCCTTACGGCCAATAAGAACTCAACACCCCGGCTAAAGGTGGTTGTCAGACTAAGTGCATCCTCTCGTCTTTTCCAATACCACCTACCTAGCTTTTTCGTAATAAACTCAATGAGATATGTGATGGGATAACCTTTGGCCTTCTTTATCATGGAGTTGATAGATTCCGCAATGTTGCTAGTCTTGATGTTGTATCTATCTCCTGGACAGTAAACCCGAGACCATAAAGCTGGATCTGCCTCAATCAAGTACGCTGCAAGAGCCGGATTTACGTTAGTAAGAGAAGCCATGTTGCGGTTGTAATCATCAAGCGTATGCGCATATGCTGCCCCTTTCACCAAGTACATCAGATGCTTCCCACGGAAATTAGTAATTATGTTTTGTTGGAGATGGTAGTAACATATCCCTCGTGTTGCCCACGGAAGAACATTGCGACATGCTTTAGCTATTGAACTGCACCTATCCGAAACTACTACCAGTGGATGTTCATCTGAGATACACTCACTTAATTTGGTGAAAAACCAATCCCATGAAGCATCACACTCCGAGTCGACAATTCCAAAAGCCAAGGGAAATATCTGAAAGTTACCATCCTGTGCGCAAGCGACTAGCAATACACCTTCATACTTTCCAGTGAGATGGGTCCCATCAACCACAATAACTCGCCTCACGTAATTGAAACCACGGATTGAAGCATCGAAAGATAGGAAAAGGTACTTAAACCTATGCTCGTCATCAACAACAAGGTCAACGACACTTCCCGGGTTTGACTGCTCTATTTTCCTAAGACAAGAAGGCAAATTCGTGTATCCAGATTCGGCGTTTCCTCTCACATATTCTAGTGCATGCTGTAAAGCCCTGTACGAAGTTGTGTAATCCAATGTCATGCCGAACATTGTCCTCATTGAATCTTGGATATGTTTTGGGACAATACCATCTACTATTCCTACCCGGTCTACAAAAAGCTGCCCAATATATTTGGTGGTGGAACGCTTACGGTGAGCTAGGCGGTCCACAATAGAACATGTATGCACGTTCAGATATTTGGTGACCCAAAAAGTGGTTGGATCATTCTTCACACTGGCGACGACCCTCCACGTGCATCCTGGCACAGAGCATATTGCCACCAACCGAGTCTTTGTGGACTTAAGTTTGAAAGAGAATTTTAACATAATAGCAGTCAAACGCACCTCTGTTATGACATCATGTTTGCATGAAAAGCATTGACCTACTTTCAATTGGTCTTTCCAAGGATTATTTAACTGTCCATGAGTACCACCAACAAACGGTATCCCTTCTTCAGCATCTACATCCAGGTCATCTCCATCGTCATCGTCATCTTCAAATTTCCCGTACTCACTGTAATCGAAATCCATATCGTCAACATCTTTTGGCTTCTCATCTGTAGTATCATGGAGAGCTTCTTGACATTCTTCTACACATTCATCCGCACTTGGATCTACATCGTCACCATCGTCCCCATCGTCCCCATCGTCCCCATCGTCTTCAGAACGAGAGTTTTTTATATCATTAACACATTCCTTAACCGGCTGTCCATCCATGCATCGCGTAGAGACGCAAAGGCGAACAACATTCTTACTACTAAAATCTATCAAATCTGAACTGATCTATCATTTGTGACATAGACAGGAGGGGTATCTTGGGGCAATTGCTGAAGCATCATCTCTGTTAAGGGATACGATAACTGAACCATCTCTGTTTCTTTGTCAATCTGATAATCTTCTACAGCCATTTCAAGAAGATCAGCGTATGTACAACCGTGTCGCAAAAAAAACATTCTCCCACCTTTGCGTCCATCCATATCAAAATGCCAAGAACCATTTCTCGTCACCCATACTCCGAAAACAACAGGTATTTGCGACATTTACCTGAAAGAGTAAGCAGCAAGTCAAATACTCATTACACAGCTGACTACCCGTAGAAGTCTTAAATCAATAACCTAGATGCCTAACAAAACCAAAAATATGATTGATCCAAAAGTATAATATATTATCATGAAAAAAATATACAGAGGCAAAAACATAATCGATACAAAACAAATGAGGTACAAAATCAATAAGAACAATGTACCAATTTGCAATAAACACTATTTGATTTATGCGGACTTCACAGATAACTCCAACACATAGACTTCCCAAATTAGTCTACCTTTATACCCTAACTGCCTATGAAAACCAAAAACTTGATTTCTCCATATGTATAATATGGATTCATGTCAAAATCATACAAAGGCAAGTAAATAACATATATCAAATAATACATCAAGAAAATCTTAAAAATTATGCACCAATTTGCAATAAACACTATTTGATTTATGCGGACTTCACAGATAACTCCAACACATAGACTTCCCAAATTAGTCTACCTTTATACCCTAACTGCCTATGAAAACCAAAAACTTGATTTCTCCATATGTATAATATGGATTCATGTCAAAATCATACAGAGGCAAGTAAATAACATATATCAAATAATACATCAAGAAAATCTTAAAAATTATGCACCAATTTGCAATAAACACTATTTGATTTATGCGGACTTCACAGATAACTCCAACACATAGACTTCCCAAATTAGTCTACCTTTATATCCTAACTGCCTATGAAAACCAAAAACTTGATTTCTCCATATGTATAATATGGATTCATGTCAAAATCATACAGAGGCAAGTAAATAACATATATCAAATAATACATCAAGAAAAGCTTAAAAATTATTCACCAATTTGCAATAAACACTATTTGATTTATGCGGACTTCACAGATAACTCCAACACATAGACTTCCCAAATTAGTCTACCTTTATACCCTAACTGCCTATGAAAACCAAAAACTTGATTTCTCCATATGTATAATATGGATTCATGTCAAAATCATACAGAGGCAAGTAAATAACATATATCAAATAATACATCAAGAAAAGCTTAAAAATTATTCACCAATTTGCAATAAATTGGTTTTCAAATAAGGCTGACTTCATGTTCACATCAACAAGTAGACATAAAAAAGACTATAAAAAGTAAACTACAAATGAAGTCTATTTCTTGGGGTCTATTTTTGCAATTACAATTTTTCAAAGCAGACTGCGAATGAAGTCTACCATAATCGGTAGACTTCTTTTGTTGTCTTCCTTTGTTAATTTTTGGTTAGTTTTGCAATTAAATAGATAAAACAAAGTAGACTTCAACGGAAAGTTCAACAAGTTAACTTCAAATATAGTCGACTATGGTTATTTTTGCAATTGACCAACCCATTGACTTTAAAGTAGACTTCTGTCTACTAAGTAGACTTTAACTATCCGTCAACCAGAAAAAATAAACTTCGTCGTGGTTAGTTTTGCAATTGACCAAGTTTGACTTTCGCCAAGTAGACTTCGTATGAAGTCTACATTAGTGATGACTTCGTTTGCAGTCTGCCTTGGACATTTTTGCAATTGACCAACAATTGCATTTTTAAGAAAGTAGACTTCTTTTGCAGTCAAGTAATTATTTCAATATATTTTAAATATATTAATATTACGGTCAATGCTTAAATAGTTTGGTCAATTGCAAAAATAGTCACTATGGAAGTCTACTCGTTTATTATTGTAAGAAGACTTATCGTAGCAGTCTTCACTATGAAGTCAATAATTTGGTCAATTGCAAAAATACACCTTAGTAGACTGCAAACAAGGTATCGGTTATAAGTATTTTAATGCAGTCAACACTATATTTTTTTGTTTTCAAATGAAATTAAGGAGACTGGAATTTTAGTCTACGGGCTTGAAACTCGATAAATTTTAAATTGCAAAACTGACCACATAGTAGACTTTACATGATATTATGACGGTTGGACTAAGAAATGAAGTCTAATTTCGAGAAAATAACTAAGAAACACACGAAATCGACCGGAAAATAACCTTATCGATGGTTGTTTCGCAATGTCAAGCACCGAGGACGTCGTATTTAGTCACCACTGAAGAAATACTATCGCCAATTTTCCTTGTTCACGAGATATAACAAGATTAACGAACTTTCAATTTTTTAGATAAAATGGAGGGGAGATGGAAGAAAATGTAGTTCTCATAGCATTGGGTGTTATTTAAGCTCACAAATTTGGGTTGTTGAAGCATTAAGAGCTTCAAATTTGGTTGTTAATGGTGGTTGGAAAATTGATGTCGGTGGCACAACCGTAAATAAAAGAAGAAGATGAGGATATACGGGTAATAAACATTTTCGCCAGAAATTCAAATAAATCAGAAATAATGGCATTTCTGTGAATACATGGAATGCCAGAGGATTTAGTAGGGAGAAAGTGGCAAATGTTGGAGAGAGAAAAAGAGAGGTCTAATTTTGCAATTGACTCAGATCAGGGGTCTAATTTTGCAATCGTCCCAAAAATGAATGAGTCAATAACCCTTATCATTATAGATAAACTTAGTACCCAAAAAAATCATAATATTTAAAATGAGTAATTATTAGATTATGCAAAATTGTTATAATTACTCGACAACCCATAAATTTAAATTGATTTTTAAAACACATAAAAATATATATTGCCATAAATTGTAATATTTTATAAATATTTTCTTTACCACGTTCACATATTTCATAGGTGAAATGTATTCTTACACGAATACATTGATTTTGGAATTTCATAATTTTTCATAATGGTTTTTTTGTAATAATCCGGTATTTATAGAAAATATTAACAAATCGACTAACTCAAAATATTTAAATAGAATCAAATATATTAAATCAAGAAATTAGATTATCTTCAGAAAATTTAGTTTAGAATCTGATTGTTACTAACATATAATAAAATTGAATAGTTAAACAACCGAGTAATGTAGTATATGTTGTTATGGTTACATAAGAAACATGCAAAATTGTTATGATTACAAAATAAAACATAAGAAGATAAGAATTTTATTTTTAAACCACACAAAAGACATGTTGTAATAAATAGTAACATTTTATTAATATTTTCTCTACTAGCAACCTCTTACACATTCAAAGATTTCACGGATGAAACATATTTATTACAAAAAAACGTAGTTTTGAATAAATAAATAAAAAACTTAAGTTACATATTATGTTTGACACAAACAAATATTGGTTCTAGGATAATAATTTTACTTATAATAATTTTATTTAAATCAATTTATCCTGCACATAGTGCGGGTTGTTACCTAGTTTATTACATTTCACTAGTCTAACACGTTCGTTGTTAAACTAACAGCGTAATAATGTTCTAGGAAACTTTACTTGTATGCATAAGATAATTAAAACCTCAATAATTGCGTAACACTAGAGATCGTGAGATCGTCTGTAAATTTGTCTCCATTAATCTGCATAATAAATCGCATTAGTTGGGGCTCGAATACCAGAAATCTCCTGTTATAAAAATATTAATGAACCCTAGGCCAACCACTGGTCGAGGGAATTCCACAATTAAAACCTTTTTTATGTAATTATTGCTTGTTATGCTTTTCAGACTGTTTTTAGTACTAATTTTTTTATCTTTAAAAGGTTTTTAAAATCATAGAAAATTTGCCTTTTCACAACTTTGATCCACATTCACAATGTTATTATTATTAGGACACACTCTATCTAATCCACTATAATTGCTATTAATCTGATAAGGATTAGAAAGAAAAAAAGATTATTAAGACGATTTGATCTACGACATGTACCTAGCGACAGCCACCCTATTTCTCTTGGAAGTCTAATTTTCTTTACCTCGACACTAAACATAATTTACGTAGTTGGGAATGGGCCTCATAATTCTGTAGACCCATTAAACTTTGTTACCAGAACTTGTTATCAAAACACCACGTTGTCATTCGTTGTTATCCTTCACGACAGCATCTCTTCATCACACTGATACCAGTGGCAGAGGTAGGGTATAACCATGTGGGTTTTGTCTCTCATAAATTTTTTAAATTAGTTGAAATTTTAGGAAAAAAAAAATCAATTGACCCTATAAATTAGCACAATTGACCCTTGTTGCAGGATTGATCAAAATCTATACTATTAAAGCAGAAGTACTCACTAGAGTAAAAATGGACCATGACTTGGTTTTGGTAGGTTTTTCATTAAAAATGATTAGAGAATCACAAAATTTAATCTAATTAACCTATAGTTTCGATTTCTTTAAATGACGAAAATACCCTCGGTCGATCACTTAAAAAATTGCCGGGTCGGGACGCGGATCCTTACATATCCGACTACAGAAGAAAAAAAACCCGCGGATCTGTTTGTACTCCAGAATAATATTTTTCGGATCCAGTATATTATTTCATTCAAGATTAGTTATTTAAGATCCCAAACAGAGTTATTCGTTATAGGCAAACACTCTGATTTAATTTTCCTTTAAGGTATTTAAATGAAAACCATAAATTTTAATTACCAAAAATTTGGATATTTCCTTAATTACCGAGATTGATCTTAACAGATAATCTTTTAAAAGGAATATTTAGTGATTCAGTTAAAATCTTTAAAAACGAATATTCAAGTTACCAAATCTGACTAAATTGCTTGATTTCCGATATTATAATATTTCCTTAACGAATTTATAGTAATTAATTGTGAGTAGTATAGATAGAAAGAATTAAAAACGCAGAAATTATATATATGTAAAGTTGTAAAGTTGTAAACTAATTTACAGAAAAGGTGTACTGTATAATATCCCACATCGACTAAATATTTTGGAATATGGTTTATAATCACTATAAATATGTGACTAAAATGTTTTGAGTACAAATGAGCAGGAAACTTGATTTATCAGGTATCCAAATTTAACAGTTTAATTTGGTTATATATTTGAGAATATTTAAACTTTTAAAAAGTAAACATATTATAATATATTATAATATATTTACGTTTTTTAAAAAGTTTAAGATATTATAAATATTTAAATTTTTATAGAATGTTTAAATTATTATAAATATTTGAACTCCGTCGAAAGTTTAAAATATTATAATATATCTAAAGTCTATAAAATATTTAAGTAATATTAATATTTTCATTCTTAAAAATTTAAAATATAATTTTTTTTGAGTTACATCCGTTAAAATATGTATTTTTATCAAACTATAAATTAAGCCATGGAAGCAGGGTGTGTCTATCCTCTTACAAAACTACTATCCGATATTGCGGAGTGTCTATTCTCTTACAAAATTACGTACTATCTACTATTGTGGTGTGTCTGTTTCCGTGAAAAACTACATTTTACAAACTACTTACTCTATTAAGATTTCCAATTTACTGTATAACCCCAAATATACAAATAAACACTATATAAACAAAGAAAATAAATCAAAATAAAAAACTATATTATAAAAATACAAATTACAGAAAAAAAATAACTAACAAAATATATAATTCCGTGCTGTAGCACGGGTATCACCTAGTTCTATGTATTAGTGAACATTTCAGTCGGAAATTCCCCAACGATTGATTAGATACAGTTGGACCAAATAAATTATCACTATTTGTTTGTCTTATTAGCCCAAAAAAAATGTAGACTTTGCTATATTATGCTCTACAGATTGATGGAAAATGTGTTGTACTAGTATATATATAGGATTTATAGAAGATTTACTATGATCAAACCATGACAGAGTAGTTACATATAACTTTCTCTTTTTTTTTCTGCCCAAAAATTTGGATGTCACTAATTATTAAAACACGTCAAAAACTCTCTTTTCTTAAGTACAAATTTATAATGGTCAATACGTTTGGTTGTTAAACTTGCAGCGTCATTCCTTGTTTTGCTCCGTAGTGTTCGACGAAATTTTCGTTGTAGATAAGATATTATAGAGAAGCCATTTTATTATTGCATGTTATGCTTTTCACACTGTTTTTAGTTATAATTTTAAATATTAAAACGTTTATGGACAGGTTTTGACAAACAACCAAAAAAGGTTTTATAAAGCATAGATCATTTGTCTTTTTGCAACTTTGATCCACAATTTTTCCTTATGCTTTTGACACACTGTTCCCAACCAATCACGACGTAATTGCTATTGATCAAGTAAAGATTAGAAAAAGCTTATATTATGTCATTGCTTTACGTGTTAGATCTAGACCATGTGCGTAATATACTAATGCATAATGTTTGTTTATTAATAAACGAGGAAAATCACGAGAACGTTCGTTCACATTATGGGGACTTGTACAGTTTGACTTATTAATATGCTCTTATAGAGTTATAGTTATTATTACTCCTTACTTAATTCTTATGATAACTAATCACAGTAGATCATAACTATCCCATAAAGCAAAAAACAAAAAACATGTGTGAACTCAAAGTCTTGCAGATAGCTCTTGTTCTGTGGCTTACTCTGTTCTCATCTGCTTACAACTCCAATGGCAAATTTATCCTGGAAGGATCTGCAGTTTACGACCCAAACAGTTACATGATTTTAACGAACACCACGAAGCATTCCTACGGTCGAGCTATCAACAACGAATCCATTTCTTTCAAGAACCAGTCTTTCAGCGTCAACTTCTTATTCGGGATCGTCTCTGAGCATAAGCAGCAAGCCTCACACGGTATGGCTTTCCTTTTCTCTCATTCAAAAAGCCTTCCCGGAGCTTCCTCCGATCAATACCTTGGACTCTTTAACGAAAGAAACAACGGTAACATCTCGAATAACGTGATAGCTATCGAGTTAGATATACACAAAGACGATGAGTTTGGAGATATTGATGATAACCATGTTGGGATTAACATTAATGGCTTGAGATCTGTTGTCTCTGCTCCTGCTGGTTACTTTGATGATAAAGATGGCAAGTTTAGAAACCTTTCTTTGATCAGTGGAAAGGTAATGAGGCTTTCGATGGCTTATAGTCACACCGATATGCAGCTCAATGTTTCTTTGTGCCCTGCGGAATTTATTGTTCCTCCCAAGAGGCCACTTTTGTCTTTAAACAAAGACCTCTCGAACTACTTTTCCAAGGACACGTATCTTGGCTTCACGGCATCAACGGGATCCGATAGAGCACTCCATTATATGTTGATTGTGCAGCCCTTTAATGGAGCAGAATATCCACCGATGGAGTTTGGAGTAGTCCCCACCCTTCCTCCATACCCGAAGAAAGCGTCTGACAAAATAAGGACGATTTTAGCGGTCTGCTTAACATTGGCCGTGTTCGCTGCGTTTATCACCTCGGGGATTGGTTCTGTCTTCTATCTGAGGCATAAGAAGGTTATAGAGGTTCTTGAGGAATGGGAGATTCAATATGGACCTCATAGGTTTGCTTATAAGGAGCTTTACAATGCCACAAAGGGTTTCAAGGAGAAACAACTTCTTGGGAAAGGAGGTTTTGGTCAAGTCTATAGAGGAACGCTTCCTGGTTCTGATGCAGAGATCGCTGTGAAACGGACTTCTCATGATTCAAGACAAGGGATGAGCGAGTTTCTAGCAGAGATTACGACCATTGGTCGTCTCAGACATCCAAATCTAGTCAAGCTTTTGGGATATTGTAGGCATAAGGAGAATCTCTACTTGGTTTATGACTTTATGCCCAATGGAAGCCTTGACAAGTATATAAACCGTAATGAGAATCAAGAACGGCTTACTTGGGAACAACGTTTCAAGATCATCAAAGATGTTGCGTCTGCTCTACTCCACCTGCATCAGGAATGGGTACAAGTCATCATTCATCGAGATATCAAACCAGCTAATGTCCTAATCGACCAGGATATGAATGCCAGGCTCGGGGATTTCGGACTGGCGAAGCTGCATGATCAGGGATTTGATCCTCAGACATCTAGAGTAGCGGGAACATTTGGTTATATCGCACCAGAGTTCTTAAGAACAGGAAGAGCAACCACAAGCACAGATGTTTACGCTTTCGGGATGGTTATGCTTGAAGTAGTTTGTGGTAGAAGGCTGATTGAGAGACGTGCAGCAGAAAATGAAGAAGTTCTTGTGGATTGGATCTTAGAGCTTTGGGAAGAAGGGAGGATTTTTGATGCGACTGAGGAAAGCATCCGTGAAGTACAAAACAGGGGAGAAATAGAGCTTGTTCTGAAGCTAGGCGTGTTGTGTGCGCATCAATCTGAAACAATAAGACCGGATATGAGTGCAATTATGCGGATCTTGAATGGCGTTGTGCAGCTTCCAGAAAATCTTTTTGATGTGGTAAGGGATGAGATACTGAAAGGACGCTCTGAGAAATCACTTGAAGTACTACTTGATATGAATTCATTTGCTACTTTGACGTTTACAAATTCTTTCGTCTCCCATGGAAGATGAATGCATTAAGGATGTGCCACTCGCTGAACATCTATCATCAATCTATCTAAAGCATTAGCTAGGGAAGTATTTCCAGTGTTTTGGCCATATAATGTAACATGCATTTTCATCATGACAGCAATAGCTAAACAATAACAATAGTTAAGTAAAAATGTAAAATATATGATTGAGTAATTTCCTTTTTGTTATCAATAATAACGTATGTATGTATATAAAAGTAATTTCCATGTTTTATTTTTTCTTGGAACAACCCAAACACCTCTATTTATCAAATATTAATACTCTCAACATCTCTTAAGAAATCAATATTAGATCCCAGATTTTTCCTTCACCAGATAGAAAAAACAATGAGAAAAGAGTTAAGAGAGAGCGTTCTAATGTCGTAGAGTTATTGATGCTCGTTGATGATCTTTAAAGAATCAATAGTTCAATACTGTCATCTCTACCAATCCCACTATATAAAATATAATAGTTACTATTAATCTAATAAAGGATTGGAAAAACGATTATTATATACTAATTGTTTACGATTTGATCTAGGCCATGTGCATTGGGCGTATTAATATACTAATACATAAAGTTTGTTTATTAATAACGAGAAAGTTCGTTCACATTATTGTGTTCATACATACCTTCATAGCTTGATTGATGCTTCTTACTTCTTTCTTCAACTCTTATTGGAAATATCACAGTAAGATCATAACTTCCCATAGGCCAAAAAAAAAGAAAAAACATGTCTCCTAAACCCAAATTCTTACAACAAGTTCTTATTCTGTTGCTGACTTTGTCTTCATCTACGTACAACTCCCATGGCAAGTATATCCTGGAAGGATCTGCAGTTTACAACTCATACAGTTACATAATTTTAACAAACACCACTAAGCATTCCCACGGTCAAGTTTTCGAAAACGAAACCCGTCCCTTCAAGAACAGGTCTTTCAACGTCAACTTCTTCTTCGCAATCGTTTCCGAGCATAAGCAGGAAGCTACACATGGTATGGCTTTCTTTTTGTCTCCTACGATAGGCCTTCCCGGAGCTTCTTACGAGCAGTACCTCGGACTATTCAACAAAACAAACAACGGTAACACTTCAAATCGCGTGATAGCTTTCGAGTTAGATGTACATAAAGACGATGAGTTTGGAGATATTGATGATAATCATGTTGGGATTAACATTAATGGTATGAGATCTGCTGTATCTGCTTCTGCTGGTTACTATGATGATAAAGATGGCAAATTTAGAAACCTTTCTTTGATCAGTGGAAAGGTGATGAGGCTTTCGATCGTTTATAGTCAACCAGATACGCAGCTCAATGTCACCTTATCCCCTGCTGAATTCATTGTTCCTCCCAAGAAGCCACTTTTGTCTTTGAACATAGATCTCTCGCAGTATCTTTTGGAGGGTGCGTATACTGGCTTCACGGCATCCACGGGATCCATTAGAGCACTCCATTACATGATAATTATGCATTCAGATGAAGGAGCACAGTCTCCACCGTTTGAGTATGGCCGAGTCCCCATCATTCCTCCATTTCCAAAGGAAGCGTCTCATAGAACAAGAACCATTTTAGCGGTTTTCTTAACGTTGGCCGTGCTTGCTGCGTTTGTCGCCTCGGGGATTGGTTCTGTCTTCTATCTGAGGCATAAGAAGGTTATAGAGGTTCTTGAGGAATGGGAGATTCAATGTGGACCTCATAGGTTTTCTTATAAGGAGCTATTCAATGCCACAAAGGGTTTTAAAGAACTTCTCGGGAGAGGAGGGTTTGGTCAAGTCTATAAAGGAACACTTCCAGGTTCCGATGCAGAGATTGCTGTGAAACGAACTTCTCATGATTCAAGACAAGGGATGAGCGAGTTTTTAGCCGAGATTTCGACCATTGGTCGTCTCAGACATCCAAATCTAGTCAGGCTTTTAGGGTACTGTAAGCATAAAGAGAACCTCTACTTGGTTTATGACTTTATGCCTAACGGAAGCCTTGACAAGTATATCCGTTGCAACCCGAATGAGAATCAAGAACGGCTTACTTGGGAACAACGTTTCAAGATCATCAAAGATGTTGCGTATGCTCTACTCCACCTGCATCAGGAATGGGTACAAGTCATCATTCATCGAGATATCAAACCGGCTAATGTCCTAATCGACCAGGACATGAATGCTAGGCTTGGAGACTTTGGACTGGCAAAGCTGTATGATCAGGGATTTGATCCTCAGACATCTAGAATAGCGGGAACATTGGGGTATATCGCACCAGAGTTTATAAGAACGGGAAGAGCAACGACAAGCACAGATGTTTACGCCTTTGGGTTGGTTATGCTTGAAGTCGTTTGTGGTAGAAGACTGATTGAGCAACGTGCAGCGGAAAATGAAGAAGTTCTTGTGGATTGGATCTTAGAGCTTTGGGAAGATGGGAAACTTTTCGATGCAACAGAGGCAAGTATCCGTCAAGAACAAAACAGGATAGAAATTGAGCTTGTTTTGAAACTCGGCGTGTTGTGTTCTCATCAAGCTGAAACGATTAGACCGGATATGAGTGTGGTTATGCGGATCTTGAATGGCGTCTTGCTGCTTCCGGATGATCTTCTTGATGTGGTAATGGAAGAGAATTTGAAGAAACGGCCTGAGACATCAGTGAAAGTACTACTTGATGTGAATTCATGTGCTACATTGGCGTTTACAAATTCTTTCGTCTCTCATGGAAGATGAAACCTGAAGGAAGAATCTTACACACACACAAAACAGCGTTTGAGCAAAAGAAAGAATCTTATGTTAAAGATATGACATTGATTCTCATTTATGTCAGAATATTTGATTGATCTGTTTTTTGGAACATTCTGTAACTAGCTTTACCTATAATATTCTCCTCTCATCTTGTATAAATAAGGCTCGGTACAACAATACTCATGAAAACATGAAATCACATTCTCTACATCTTTACACACACAAAACAGAGTAAACAGAGTTTTCATGCATATTTATCTTCAATCTAGGGATGCAATAGGTTGCTCTGTTCGTCTGTTTTGATAAATCAAGAAATTAGGGTTTTTTCTTTCTCTTCAACCGCTCCGAATTCTCGAACTTACACCAGTAAACTTTCGCAAAACAGATTCATCTCAAAGTTATATTTTAAGTTCTTCTATGTTCAATTTTTAGGGATTTACGTAAGAGTTCTATCATGTTTTTTCTTTGTTGCTTTTTTTACAAGTTATGTTGTTTTTGTTTGTATAATAAGAAATCCAATTTGCAGAGCAATGACATCGAAATGTAAGGTCTACTGCCTTGAATTGAAGGTTGGCAATAACAAAAACAAATTGGGATATCTTGGGCTTGAACAAATCACATTAGATAACTCTAGACAATTGCATTCTCTTTTCTCGTCTTGGGACAGAATTAGATAGAGGCTAAAATCATTGTAGTCACTTAACTCATTATCTTTTTTCTTCTTTTTTTGTTTTTATTTTGGTGCATATGGAGATAAGTTAATGTGTTTCAACCAGAAAGATTCCCTTTTCTGTTTATAATAATATATATATCTTCCTCACCAAACGTCCAAACCCCTCTGACCAAAGACTGCTAAGCAATAAAGGTGTTTTTTGAGTTATAAGTATATCTTAAACATATAGCACAATGTGCAAACCATACATTAATTTTTGTTTTATTTAGTCTTCATTCAATAATTGGTTTGTAGATTCAACACTTAGAATGACTTGGTAAGATTCCGTATTGAGAGCTTTCATCTCTTTTCCTCGCCAAGCCTTCAAAACTATGACTGTTTTTGGTAAGATTCCGTATTTAGACTCGGTTCTTGTTTGCTTATGGATGCAGAGACGTTCGCTTCTGACAATAGCATTGGTCATAATGTCAGTAAGGACAAAAAAGAGAAAAAGAAACAGCGACATATGTTTATCGGGGTTATCTAAGGAGGCGAGCCTATAATACTGCAACCTGTAAATTTGTACTTTTCTACGTGGATTAGGACATTTCCATTGGGGGATTTAGGGGCCCTGTAAGCTTCTCTGAATGTGGCGGTATTGAGATAGACGAGAACTGGGACAAAGTAATTGACTTTTGGCTCTATTCTTGTTTCTCTGCCTTCTCTTTCTTGGCTCATTTTTGTTGTTTTCGTTTAGTAATTCGGTTTCAGTGTGCATACAGTCTCTGCTTTTTTTTTAGTATTCCTATGCATATTCAAAGATCTGTTAAGCTGAATTTATGGCTTCTCAGCGTGGTGGTCGGCCAAAGAGTCTGGTTAACTCATTTAATTACTTTGGGACATCTCGAACAACATTTTGTCTACGGCTCCCAGTACAGATCTATAAAGACCGATACATCATTTCCAATTCCAATACTTATACATGGCTATGTCACGTATATATAATGCTCAAATAATTAGAAGTCATCAACAGTGGCGGCGAAGCTGACTATATATGTACATATTATATTATGTTTGATAAAATGAAACTTAAAAAACCCCCCAATAATGAAGCAAGCACATGCCTAAATCCCACTAACCCTCTGTCTTAGTCCATAAACAAAGAACTTTGAACTTTTCAAACCAAGTAATTTGTTTACACAAAAAACCAAGTAGAGACATAATTTTGTGTAAATTGAATGGGCTTTCTTAATCAAGCATGCAAATTGCAAGGCATTAAACAATAAATTTATAGGTTCTTAGTCAATATTCTATTTACACTCTTTTTTTTCCTCTAGACCACTACAATTATACATTTACTAGATAAGGCCCGCGTAATAACGCGGGTAAAAATTAAAAAATTTATTGAGAATAGTTAAGTAGTAACATACATGTTTTTAGATTTTATCTTATAATATTTTAATATTGAATATAAACCTCTTATATTTCATTTAATACTCTCTCGGTTCCATTATATAAGAGTTTTATAATATTTTCTCAAATTTTTATGTATAATTTTTATTAATATAACAATTTATGACTATTTGAATTATGCAGTATATTTTCTATTGGTGGAAGTTTTATAAATGACATAATATTTATTATTTATTAATCTTTGTACTTTGACCCAAAAGCTCTTATAGGACAGGAAGTACCATTTAAATATTTATATCATCATAAGAGACCATATTTTAATTTTAGTTACACATTTCATCTTAATTCATAGAACTAAGTACTTTATATCAAACACAATTAATACATCATATCAAATCTATATCTTAGTAAAAACTGAAAATATAAATAAAAATTAACAAAATATAATTTGCCAAAAAAAACTCAATCAACATTATTTAAGATATATTTGTTATGTTGTTATCTCATAAGTACTAATTTTACCTCATGTCATAATCAATTTTAAAAATGAATAAAATTTATAAAATAAAAACATATATAAAGATACAGAGAAATTCTCAATAACTAAAGATTTATTCCTGTAATTTATAATTTGTATTCAAATTATCTTATATTTTGACATATGCATTACAAAAATACATGTGTTAAAATTATAAATTTAAACATTAAAATTTACTAATATTCTTGAATGATTTTTTTTTAAATAATACAAATTAATATTTGAAAACTTTTTAATCTATTTAATCTAAAATAAATTTCATCGTTAGACATTCAGTTTAGTAATCACATCTAACTATCTATTTCATCGTAAAACCATAATTCACTTCTTCATGGATTAGTTAAAAAATTTAATAACAAAAATAATATGAGATAATATGTATATTGGTTAGTATTTAAAATTTAACATTAAAAATAATCCGTAAAAAAATCAGTTAACATCCACAAAATTTTTGGAATCCAAAAATATCCTAAATATATTCTTCTATATGTCATAATTTTATAAGTAATACTTTTGTCAATTTTAATCAATTAACCAAATATTCATTCTAACAAACTCATTTTTCTATTTTCTTTCAGGTTTATCATATTACTACATGCATTAAAACTTTAAAATAAAACATGTAAAACTATACTTATACAAATCATGTATTGATTTTTTAAATTTATTTATTGTTTCAAGGTTTTGTGTACTTACTTACAATAATTTATATTACAGCGATAAATATAATTTATATCCGACTAAAATTATGTTAAATAACTTATGTTATTCTTTTTAACTTTGTTATTCATTATTTATTGATTAATATACATGCTTAATGAATTAAATTTTTGGTTACACATGTCAAATTTATTGAGAAACCATGTATAATATAATTAGGATACAATGGAAAATATATTGATTTTGTTAGTTTTCCTTTTTGATTTAGGAATATAAATGTTTTAAAATATAAACATGTAAAATTCTGTAAATATAATAAGCTGTCTTATTACGTTTATAAAAAAATTGACATGTGTCAACATCTTATCAATATATTTGACATGTGTCACAATCTCGTTAATTAGTAATTTTGTCATTAAACTTTATATAATAAGATTGTACTTACATATTGATTTAGTTTGTCTACCCATATTTGAAGTGTAGCTAAATCCAGCTTTATATGAGGTTCATCTGCAAGTATTTTTTCCATCATAGCAATCTGATTATCATTCATGATACCCCGTTTTCTTTTGCTAGTATGGTTTTCCGATGTCTCATGGTTTGTAACTGTCTCTTTGGAGTTCATGATTTTCTACTGTACTCAAGGTTTTTATTTGATATGGGATACCACTTAGTAGACATCTTTATATAATAAGAGATATACTCAATTTCCTTATAGTGATAGGTAAATATTTTCTGAACTTTTTTTCTAGAAATGTGGCCAATAATTAACGTAGAATAGTAAAAATCAAATTAATTGACATATTTAAACAAAAAGACGTGGCCAATATTTGTTTTTAATTCATGTAGATTGGTAAAACAGTAAAAATCAAATTTGTTTCTATATTTGTTTTTGACTCGTGTCAACATCTTATCAATATTTTTACACGTGTCACGATCTCGTTAATAATAAATTTTGTCATTGAACTTTATATAATAAGATTAAATAATCTATTATATGTCTCTTTACTTTAATATTTTTATAGTTAAAAAACGCATACATTAATATTATATAATCCTATTTTATATATTACAATAACACTCTTTTTGAATAAATTATTTGATTGGTGAAAAAAAATATGAAACGATCTATTTTTTTTTTTACTTCAACCATCTTTTCTTTATGTAAAGGTGAGTATTTACAGTTTTTGATAAACAGTAATTAATTGTATATTTTCACAATTATTTTTTTATCTTATATAAAAAGTAATATTTTTTCTTGCCAAATTAGCAAATTAAAATTAAAATAAATCAATTATATTATAATTCGAATTTTATGATTTACATATTGAAACAACCCTTCCCGTTTTTTTTTTTTTTTTTGTGGTCCCATACCCACTAACATCCTAACAACAATCAATAACCGCGGAATAACCAAATAAAACCAATTCCAATAACAATAAACCAATACTCAATAGCAACATAATCCAAATAGGAAAAATAACCAAAAGCTAACAACCTACAATGTTCCATTGACTTAATCTAACAACCTAACAATAGCTAGACCACAATCAACCAAGCCTCTAGAACATCATCCTCCTCATCGCCTTTGATTCCACGATCACACTTTTCCTTTACCTGCACACCACAAACAACAATTGAGATGCGTAAGTATTATCACAAATACTTAGTGAGGCCATCCTCCCATCTACTGGGTTATACACACAAGCAGATGAGACCCTCAAGTTCAAGCAAAACAAACAACACACAATAATACATCAAACCAGGAAAACAAGTCTCAGATAAGACTAGTGTCGACCGATGCCAAACGGTGTCGATCGATGCTTCAAGAATAAGTGCCGACCGATGCTCCTCAAACGGTACCCATCGATGCTACTCAACAATGGTGCCGACCGATGCTTCCCAAAAGTGGTATCGATCGATGCCTCCTCTGCAGACACGATCTGCGCGAAAACTCCACGACGAACTCCGACCCAATTCAACCCAAAATCGACTCCAATCATGATTAATCATCTCGGGATTCACTAGAAATCATACAAACAACGAACCCAAGCAACATAACAACACAAACAACAAGGAATCACACAAAACAAGAGGAATCTCATGCTTAGATCAACCATGGTCAAGCACTCACCTCAAGAACAGGAAGAAAGGACTGAGAAACGTGGAAAACAACACCTCCAGAAGCTCCCCCTTCGATTCCAGCAACAGGAAACTCAAGAACAGCCAGCAATCTCACTAAATCTCCCTTAGGAACTCAAGAACTCTCTTTCCCCTCTTTTTCTCTCAAAAACGGCGACTAAACACTGAAAACACGACCTTGAGTCGTTTCCCCCTTTTTACACACGAATTAGGGATTTCCCTGAACCAAACCGAACCAATTCGGCAATTAAATCAAACCGGTCGAACCCAGAAATTAGTGGTGTCGATCGATGCCACTAGGGTGTCGATCGACACTCCTTCCAAAATCCCAAATTCTGGTTCGCGGATGTTACACATATATATATCTATTTTTTTTTTAAATAAGATCAGGTTTTATTTTCTCTATTTTAGTTTTGTAAAAAACCTTTTTATGGTAGGTTTTGAATTTTTACATTTTTATTTTTAAAATTTTAATAAATTTTATAATTAATATATGTCAACATATGAATGATACAATTGACATGTGTCATGATCTTGTTAATTAGTAATTTTGTCATCGAACTTTATATAAAAAGATTCATGTAGATTAGTAAAATAGTAAAAATCAAATTTGTTTCTATATTTATATTTGACACATGTCAATATCTTATCAATATTTTTGACACATGTCACGATCTTGTTAATAAAAGTTTTTGTCATTGAACTTTATATAATAAAATATCACTCAACTACCCTAATTATTTCGTTCGGGTCTGATCCACATATATTACTGCCTGATAGGTACGGGACATGCTAGAATCCAAAACTATCTAACACAAAAGAAACGTTTCAATTAGTTTTTTTAACACATAGGCCAAAATTAAAACATATGACAGGTAGTTGCATGCATTTTTATATAGTATTTATGTATTTAAGTATCAGTTTCATAAATTTATACATTTGAACATCTATTTATCCTTATGTTTTTTCCTATAAAATTTTATAGTTAAACATATTTATAGACGTATATGTTTATATGCTGACAAATAGTATCACCATATAAAGTGTTAAAGACCCGTGCTAGAGCACAAATTGAAATTTATTTTATTTCTATTATAACTTTTATGTAAAATATAATTTGTGTGATTGTTTTTAAATGTTTTTTTTGATAAAACATTATGCAATAAAATCATATATTAAATATGATGGCTTAAAAAAGACACATATTTTGTAAGTTTTATATTGTTAATATTCTAGATAAGTACCAATGCTATAACAGTGGTTAAATTTTATTTTATACAAAATTTTGTATATTTTCTATTTTAAAATAAAATTTTAGTATGTTGTATTAGTTTATGTATGTAAAGTTATTTCAACAATGTAATTCTACATCATGACTTGAATGTCATTATAAGACATAATTTTGTAAATTTGATTTTTAAAAAGTGAATTATTATATTATGAATAATTTAATATATTGTTATATTTTTTGTTTTAATATATTTGATTTCTTGAAATTTTTTCATATTATAGTGACATATTATTGACATTGCTATAACAAACCAATTTAGAGTGTTTATAGTTTCTAACTTTTATATGAAGTTTCAATATTTTAAAATATTTCAAAATAAATTATTTAAAGTTTATTATATTATATAAAATTATAAAATTCAAAAAAAATTTGTAATTGAATTTAAATATTCAAATTTTGACCCGTTATTCAGAAAATTTTTTTATTCAATAGATATTATTTTTAAAATAATAATATTACTAAAGCTTGAATATTTTATAGATTGAAAATTTTATATTTGTTTTTAAAAATTCAACTTATGGTATATGCGGAAATAAAACTTTTTAATTATAATAAATAATATGATAATTTATTTGTTTCACAAAATAAACTCATATATAAAAATGAGAGATGAAGTATAATGATAATTAACAAATTAATATGTTAAGTTAGATATCAAAGGATTTTAATTGATGAATAATTTAATAAAGAAAATTAATATGGTAAGTTAGATGATATTAAATGATTCTTCAGAATACTCTCTTTAAGATTTTTGGAAACAACATGCTCTAGTAATAAAATCTTTCGAAAATAAATTAAGGTTGCACCTACTATTTATAACATGTAACCAATTAATCTATAACCTATTTATATCCAACTTATTAAAATTATATAGTTTACAATGTTGTGTACTTCTGTTTTATTATAAAAGGGATTTGATAAAAATGTACAAAATTTTCTAAATTTTAGTTTTAGATTTATTTGATATCCCATGGGTGATTATCTAAAATTAGAAGTTAAGTAGAAGCTTATTTATCTTGAAATCTTATATTATCACAAAAAAATTATTTAAAATTAAAGCTCTATACTTAACTCCTAATATTAGATCATCATCCATAGAGATATCAATACTTTTTTAATAGCCAGTTGGAATATAAATGTTTTATATACAGATTCACTTTCATCGCTTGCTTCTTTTGTAACGAAAAAAATCAAAAAAATACTCATCTATCTCTTAAATTGACATGTGTCAACATCTAATTAATATATTTAATATGTGTCATGATATTGGTAATGAATAATTTGACATCTTAAAATCACCTGATATTACTCTTTTAATTTTCACCATATCACAAACTATTTTTCCTTTTAAAAAGAAACAAAAAAAATTCCAAATTCGACAAAATCATTAAAAATCTTCAAATCCAATACACATAGGTCCTGTCCCGTCCCGGTTTTGTAAATTGATGTAAATTATTGTTGTTTGTTGGTTTCTGTTTCATTTGGTCCAATTGAAGTTTATATAAAATGGTTTCTTTTTTTTTTTTGTAAAAAGGAAAAAAACAAGAAAATCTGACATTATTTACAGCATTATTTATTCACGTGTTCTTCATGCATATTTTATTCCTACTAATTTTTGGCACCGCCACACACGAACATTACAATATATATGTTGTGTATTTATTTATATACCAATTAACATGCATGTGTTTCAGATCCAGGTCTATTTACATAACCCTATCGTGTAAAATTATATATAAATCCCTTCATCAAGTCTTCGTAGCCTCAAATATCATATCACCTTGTTGCTTTCCCAAAAATATTTAAAATGGATCATCTAATCTCTCCTCTTTCTCCAACAAATAAGTACATATATAAAATCCCGTTCTTAAAGATGTTTTTGTTGATTGTGTGTGTGCAAAAAGTCTCTCTCTTTCTCTCTAGATAACTTTTATAACCAATTTTTATCATTGCTTGTGATTGTTTGAAGGTGGTGGTCGGAAGGAACAACAGCTGTCGTGACCGGAGCAAACAAAGGTATAGGTTTTGCGGTGGTGAAGAGGTTACTCGAGCTTGGTCTAACCGTCGTTTTAACCGCCCGAAACACCGTAACCGGAAGCCAAGCCACTGATTCCCTCCGTCTCATTGGCTTTCAAAACGTTCATTTTTGCTCCCTCGACATCTCCGATCCTTCTTCCATCGCCGCCTTCGTTTCCTGGTTCCGTCGCAACTTGGGAGTACTCGACATTCTGGTAATTATTTATAAATAAAGATTATCTAAAATGCATACGCACTACTATACAATTAGTCCACAACTACTATATAGAATATGACCGAACTCCAAAGAATCGTAGAAATTTGATTACCTTCTTAATTGTTTTGTGTTAAAAAAGAATATGTTAGATTGAAAAAAACTAAAACTTACAACTTTATTTCCACAGGGTCAGTATATATATTTTTCATATTTAATTTACTATTATTCGAAATATATTTAACTGATGGAAATATTACACGGCGTCGGCTTGGTCAGGTGAACAATGCGGGAGTTTCATTTAACGCGGTCGGAGAGAATTCAATCAAACAGCCAGAGACCATTATCAAGACCAATTTCTACGGTGCCAAGCTTTTAACGGAGGCTCTTTTGCCCTTATTCCGCCGTTCGGAATCAGTTAGCCGCATCCTTAACATCAGTTCAAGGCTTGGCACATTAAACGTACTATATGTCTATATCATCCTCTCGATAAAAAAGTTTCAGAACGAGGCGCTTTTGCCCACTAAAACTTTATGTATATATATATAAACTGAATATTGCTCTCGTTTACAAATGAGTCTATTTGTCTCATTTCGATATGTTTTCTGGTATGTACAGAAACTGAGAAGCCCTAGTCTAAGACGAACACTAGAAGATGAAGACCTTACCGACGAACAAATCGATGCTACTGTGACCCAGTTTCTCGAGGATGTGATGAGCGGGACGTGGGAAAAGCAAGGATGGCCGGAGAATTGGCCGGGTTACGCCATATCAAAGATGGCCTTAAACGCTTACTCTAGGGTTTTGGCTCGACGTTACGACGGCAAAAGACTAAGTGTGAATTGTTTTTGCCCTGGTTTTACTCGTACGTCTATGACCGGTGGTCAGGGGACTCACACGGCAGATGAGGCTGCTGCCATTGTCGCCAAGTTGGTGTTGCTTCCTCCTGAGAAGCTGTCTTCCGGCAAGTTCTATATTTGCTTAGAAGAGCCTAAGAAAATTATTTCCAAGATGTGAATCAATTATAGTTTTCTTCACTTGCATGTTGCACACGCGTAATTATTAGATTATTAGTTGTTAATGTCAATTTCAATGTACGTGCGTATGTAACAATAAAGAAACGTGAAGAGACTACAATGGTTTTTTTTTTTTTTTTTTTTTTTTTTGAAAACAGACTACAATGGCTATATATATCAATTAGTTGAACATTCCAATTTATACCGAACGAATCATGTTTGGAGAATGGTGTAAAAGTGTAAAACTACATAGTATACGTACACTATACATTTTCCTAGAGTTAATATTGTCGTTGGTTTATCATTATTTGTCATACTAGATTTTAATCCGCGGTATACTGCGGGACAATTTTTTAACTAAAATATTTAAATTTTATTTATTCATTATTTTTTTCTTTTTTGTGTTTATATTGTATAATTGTATTTTAAATGTTAATTCTAGGATTTCACCCATATACCACACAAAATTATTTGTTTTTTACAGTCGTAATTAGATCAACTTTATTTACTATTTTTAGATTCAACCCATTAATACATATACAATAAAATATTAGTCTAGTTACAGGAAAAAAATCCTAAATTATCATATAAATTACATGATTATCATGTTCACATATTACTCTATTAAATCATTACAAAGTACATAGAGCATTTAATAGTCACTTTGGAATCAATTAAACAATTATCATTCACCAAAAACTATGAACAACTTCGCCAAACTCATCTCTTTCTTCTCTTCTCCTCCAACATAGTTTCCTCCTCTGTGGCCTCAACATAGGCCCCTTTAATTTACTCCCAATTGTTTAAAAAGATATACAAATGGATCAAAGCAAAATCCTGGGGTGTACCAAAAACCGAAAAACTTGGTAAGTGTAAAAAGATAGTATATATATAATAATAAATATAAAGAGGATATCTAGAGAGGTGAGCAGCTCACCGTGTGCTGAACTCAGAATTGGTTTCTTTCTCAACATGCATTTGTGACATAAGTACATAACTACATGGAGTCCAAAACAAAAAATTAGTGTAGATATGAAATAAATCAAACAAAAAATATTTTGATTATCCACTAACCGGAAGGTTGCATGTTCACGTGAAACCAAATTATTTTTTTCAAATAAATGGATTTTAAACCATCTAAGATAAAAAAAAAAAAAAAAAAAAAGGGTATTAGAGATGAAATAAAGAAAGCATAAACATTTTGTACCAATAAATTAATAAAGGAATAAGTGTGCACCTGTTTATCGCCAAAACCAAATCAAGTGTCTCAACCGGGAAGGTTACTTTAAGTCTATGAATTGATGCATTTTTGTATTGCTATTGAGACGTTATTTATATAGTTCTTTGAAGATGGTAAAATTAGATGTGATATGAGATTGAGAATATATTGGTAAGCAAGCAAAACATCTAAAAATATACTCTTTCTGTCTCACAAAGATTGATGTTTTGATATTTTCACACATATTAAGAAAAATTTTTATTTTTATTTGTAAATTAATTTATAATTACTTTTTGGTAGAGAGAGAAAATATAAACCAATAACAATTCAAAAATTTAAATATTTTCAATGATTACTTCTTGAACTTTACAAAACATCAATTTTTGTGAGACAAAAAAATATTCCAAAACATCAATCTTTGTGAGACAGAGGGAGTATATGGCAATTTTGAATTAATGCAAAAGGTTTACCATCTTGTGTTTAGCTATGCGGATGTAGGTTTTGGTTGTGGGTGTTGTCTTTCTCTTTTGAAGTTGATATTTATAATTGAATAAATGCTTGTTGAGCAAGGTGTCAAACGATCCTTAGCAATAAACACGAGATTTTTCTGTATGCCTAATGGAGTTGTGGGAATATTGCAGAACTATATTTAGTTTCTAAAGGAGATATGTACATAAATAAATGTATTTATTGCTTACAAAGTTATATATTTGCTAAAATGTGATTTTCTTAATTTTGGTTCTCGTGTTTAAGGACATTATCTACGTCATAATAATCTTTGAGGTTGTAATCTTTTGTTTCTCAAAGTGGGTCGATTTACATTAAACATATCATAAAGATGTATTAAATAAGTTTTGACCATTTATTCTCGATCTCTTAAATGATAGTATCATGCTGTGTATAACAATAATCATTAATAAATTTGAACCATTCCTATAGTTCCGTTAATTGAGTTAATTCGAAATGTTAGTTTAAGAAAATCTGTAGAGATTAATTAAGTAAAAATGTTATTTTAGGAAAATCTGGAGGGATTAATGTTGCAGAAAACAAATTAAATAAATTAAACTTTTCAAGGGCATGACACAAAAAAAATTAAAAAAAGTTAATATAGATGATAATTTCCGGGCTATTATTTTGTGGATCTAAACCCACTGTGAATCGAAAGCAGGCCCTTTGGCCCATTAATTTCAATTTCGTCGGTTTGATAAAACAATGAAATTAGGGTTTCTACTTCTTCTTCTGCAGCCGCTTCTATTTCTTCTATAAAAGTCAGTAAAGTCGATGACTTTCAGAATCACCTCTTAGTTCGATTTATATAGCTATAGTTCATCTCTTCTTCATTTTATAGGGTTTTTTTGAGCTGTCTCTGTCGCTGCGTTTTTAGGGTTTTCGTTGTTGTGTTTCCAAGTTTTGTTTTGTTTTTAATGATCGAATTTGTAGTTTTAAGGAAAGCCAATTAGCAGAGCAATGACGTCAAAATAAAAATGGCGTAAGTTGCCTTGAAGGTTGGCAATAAAAAATAGCGATTCTCCGTGCCTATCAAGTTTTCTCAATGTTGATCGTGGCCTCGAACAAGTCGCTACATCCACTCTCAAATCCAAATCGTTGTTTTGTTTTCTTGATTTCTTCTTAGGTTTTCAAGATTTGCCTCTTTAAGGCTTCTTAGAGGTTTTGGTAACAGTAATGCTAATGCAATGTTATATTTACGACAGTACTGATAGTTACTGTGACTCCTGGTTGGACTGTAGAAGCAACAATGATGGGACTACTTTGTTTGATATTGATGGTAACTGTTGTGTTGAAGGATTGCATAACCATTCAGTTAAAATTGCCTATTTCAGAAGTTTACCTGATCTAGAAATGCTCTGCTTACAGAGATGAGTTTGAATGATACAAGAAGATCAATATATCCAAGAAACATACTATTGGCTTTGTGTTGCTACATCAATTAGTTGTTGTTCAAAAATAATCGAATTTGTAGCTTTAGGAAAGCCAATTAGCAGAGCAATGACGTCAAGTTAAAAATGGCGTAAGTTGCCTTGAAGGTTGGCAATAACAAATAGCGATTCTCCGTGCCTATCAAGTTTTCTCGATGTTGATCGTGGCCTCGAACAAGTCGCTACATCCACTCTCAATTCCAAATCGTTGTTTTGTGGTTTTTGTTTTTTTTTTTTGTTTTTCTTTCAACTTCTTCGTTGGTTTCAAGATCTGCATCTTTAGGGTTTTAAAACTTTAGGTAATAAAAATTCATAATGCAGTGAAGTAGCATTCTTGTTCATTAAGCAATGAAGTATATGCATTATCGTGATGGGACAAAGATTTTGAAGTACCAGGGTTTAATATGAAGAACTGTTTTCATGGTCCGTGGAATAATAAACCTGAACTTTGTTTTATCTTGTTCTTCCCCTATTGAGAAAGTGGTAACTGTTGTGTTTGAAGGATTTCATAACCATTCCATTAAAATTCCCAATTTCAGATAGACCTTTCTATGCCACCTAAGAAACAGAGACGACCTGATCTAGAAATATTGTCTACAGAGATGAATTGGTATTATCAAATATTAAATTGTTCATATAAATGCTCTACCAGAATAAAACATATTTGGTGGAGACACATGGGGGTGTATTCAACTTGACATTTTAAGTATCATGGATTTTAAAAAGTCTATTAAAATCCACTGTTATTGAACTGATGATTTAAAAATCTATTTTAAAATCCATTAAAATCCCTTGTTATTGAACTAATGATTTAAAAATCTACTTTAAAATCCACTGTTATTCAAAACAGTTTTGTGGATTAGGATTTTTATAATTTCTAGGATTCTGGAGGATTCTGGAGGATTTGTTTAGTTAAAAATACAGAAATCAAAATCTCATGGTTTTAGGTGGGATTTGAAAGAATTTTACAGAAAATCATATGAACTTCCCTAAAATCTATCAAAATTCTAAATTTCCTAAATCCCATCAAATTTTCCAAAATCATGGTTTGAATACACCCCCCATAGTGTGGTCTATAGTTCATGTACATATCCGGTTTGGTAACCAAAGAATCAAAATGGTTAACTGAAAAATTCAACGTCCGTGGTCAGCAAATGATGAATCTGTTAACTCCAATGTACTCAATGAATTCACATCAAGTAGTACATCTTCCATTGATGTCTCTGGCCATCCTTTGAATTTCTCAGCTCTTACGACATCAAGAAGATTATCTGGAAGCTGTGAAACGCCGCTCAAAATCCGCATAACCGCACTCATAGCTGGTCTGATTGATGCTGCTTGATGCGAACACAAGACACCTAGCTTCAAAACCAGCTCAAGTTGTCCCCTGTTTCCTTCTTGACGTATACTTTCCTCTGCGGCATCAAAAATGTTCCCATTTTCCCAAAGCTCTAAGATCCATTCCACAAGATATTCTTCATTTTCCGCTGCACGTCGCTCAATCAGCCTTCTACCACAAACAACTTCAAGCATTACCAACCCAAAGGCATAGACATCAGTGCTTGTAGTTGCTCTTCCCGTTCTTAGAAACTCTGGTGCGATATACCCGAATGTTCCCGCTACTTTAGATGTCTCAGGATCAAAACCTTGATCATACAGCTTCGCAAGTCCAAAGTCCCCTAGCCTCGCATTCATTTCATGGTCTATTAAAACATTAGCCGGTTTGATATCTCGATGAATGATGACTTGCACCCATTCTTGATGCAGGTATAGTAGAGCAGTTGCAACATCTTTGATAATCTTGAAACGTTGTTCCCAAGTGAGCCGTTCTTGGTTCTCATTACGGTTTATATACTTGTCAAGGCTTCCATTAGGCATAAAGTCATAAACCAAGTAGAGATTCTCTTTATGCCTACAATATCCCAAAAGCCTGACCAAATTTGGATGTCTTAGCCGACCAATGGTCGAAATCTCAGCTAGAAACTCGCTCATCCCTTGTCTTGAATCATGAGAAGTCCGTTTCACAGCGATCTCTGCATCAGAACCTGGAAGCGTTCCTCTATAGACTTGACCAAAACCTCCTTTCCCAAGAAGTTGTTTCTCCTTGAAACCCTTTGTGGCATCGTAAAGCTCCTTATAAGCAAACCTATGAGGTCCATATTGAATCTCCCATTCTTCAAGAACCTCTTTAACCTTCTTATGCCTCAAATAGAAGACGAAACCGATCCACGAGGCGGCAAACGCAGCAATCACTGATACCGTTAAGCAGACTGCTAAAACCGTTTTTGTTCTGTTAGATGATTTCTTGGGATATCGTGGAAGGATTGGTAGAGTACCAAACTCTAATCTCGGATACTCAACTACTCCATTAACAAACCAACCCATCATGTAATGTATTGCACCGACCGACCCTGTCGATGCAGTGAACCCAAGATATATTTTCTCACGCAAATATGGAGAGAGATCTCGGTTTAAAGACAAAAGCGGTTTCTTAGGCGGAACAGAGATATCAGCAGGGAATAAAGTAACATTGAGCTGTTGATCAGGTTGACTATAAACAATCGAAAGCCTCATTACCTTTCTACTGATCAGAGAAAGGTTTCTAAAGTTTCCATCTTTATCATCATAGTAACCAGCAGGAGCAGAGACAACGGATCTCAAACCATTAATGTTAATCCCAACATGATTATCATCAATATCTCCAAACTCATCGTCTTTATGTATATCCAACTCGATAGCTACCACGTGATTTGAAGTGTTACCGTTGTTTGTCTCGTTGAAGATTCCGAGGTACTGATTGGAAGAAGCTCCGGGAAGGCTTCTAGTGGGAGACATGACGAAAGCCATACCGTGTGAGCCTTGATGATTATGCTCAGGGACGATCGCGAAGAAGAAGTTGACTGAGAAAGATGTTAAAAGACCTGTTGATGAGTTCTTGATTGAATAAAGTTCGCTGTCGAAAGCTTGGCCGTATGCATGTTTTGTTGTGTTGGTTAAAGTGAAGTAGCCGTTGTAGCCGATTCCTACAGATTCTTGTGGGATGAAGTAGCCATGAGAATTGTAAAACAGAGTAAAGAACAGAGCAAGAATTGCAGAGAAAAGAGACATTGATGGTTTGTTTTGGTTTGCGTGAAAAGATTTTGATCGTACTGTGATATTACAATGTCTTTGATTCTTGAGTGTTGAGAAGAAACACTAAAAAGTCAAAGGTTTGACTTTTAGGGCATGTGGTCAAAATTTTACAACTAGGATATTTTGTTGAGCACTATTCAGTATTCACTATCCTTTGTGGATTAATAGTGTGAAAGCATCAAATCAATATAAGAAATCAAGTCAATTATCACAACCAAAGTTCTGAGTCTTCTGACCAGAAGATATATATTTTAAAGTAAAATGATGATACATCATACATGACGCCAATGTATCATACATAGATTGACCTTTAATTTTTCTAATATTGATATGATCTACGCACAGTCAAAATTCTTATCAATTTTCTACATAACGCATCAAAATTGATTGGTTTTCTTAACTTAGTTGCAAGAACGTTGGTTGTTATTTGACTGACGACAACAAAAGAACGGTTAAAGTTTGGGCCCAATAGAAAGGTTAAAGTTTGTTGTTTGGCCCAGAAGATAGATTCGGGATCAACAAGGCAAAATCTCTGTAGTTTAAAAATCGAAACCCTAGTTAAGATATATAAAGATCACACTGTACAATCCAAATCCTCTGTTTTTGTTGTTTTACTTTTTATTATCATGTTACATCTGTAAAAAAACGTAATCAAAGAACACAAACAACACTCAAAATCATCACCACTCATAAAAATTGATGTAAGATAAACAAATCAAAGAAGAATCAACTGTGAAAAGAAAAAAAAAAAAAAAAAGTAAAGTCAAGGTTTTTTTTGTTCTTTTCAAAAAAAAAAAGACAAATCACGCAAATCTGTTAAAAGCCCTCCTCCCAACTGTTGCAGGCATCGAAACAGTAGAATCAATACTCAAATTTCCTACGGATTTGAGGGTTTTGTGCTTCTCAAGCACCACAGCACTAGAAGATGAAGAACCTGGACCCTTGTTGCTGCTCATGAACAATGACCCTTTGTTCCATTTAAACGAACCAAGAGGGAACGAACTCCGTCTCTTCTCGTTTGTGCTAACCGGTGTACGGTCCATTCTCTCTTTTGGGTTGCTGTTTGCTCTCAGTTTTGCTTTAGCTGAGACTGTTGGAGCCATGTAGCTTGGAGCTGAGAATGGAGGGCAACTTGTGAGGCTATCATCATCTTTATAAGGAGAATCTTGTGTAGCTCTTCCTCCTCCTCGTGAGTATCTTGAGACGCTGCTACTGTATGGTTGCGGAGTATGAATGGGTCTAGATGGAGTAACATATGTGGATTTTGATGAGTTGGGTGTGGAGATGTCGAAACTGTTGTTGAGCCTGAAATGGTTTTGGTTGCTAGTTTGAGGCTGAGGGCTCAGGCTCGGTCGTGTTGGTGTTAGCCTGAATGGTTGGCTTTGGTTCTTCTGTCGATCCACCCAGTTCCACCAAAGTGGGAACCCACTTGTTCGAATGTCCTGAGCAGACTTTGGACTATTTTTCCATAACTGCGTAGCAAACAAGCAAAGTGACAGAGTGTTATTGGCTAAAAAACCATAGATATTAATTAGGTATGATGAGTAAGAGAATAAGAAGAGATGAGTGTATACCTGGTGAGAATAAGCATAGGCCATGGACCGTTCTCTTTTGATCATTGCATCAATCTTTCTATGTAGCCTCGCATCTTTTTCTTCTTTTGTCAGCACGCTGTCGTCCCAATCCTCAGACTGCAACAAAAGAACAATAATATGCTCAAATGATTCAATATTTTAAGAGAGATCTTATGTTGTGTCGAACTAATTAAGTTTCATGAGAGTGCTTACCATAAGGCTAGAGACTAATTTGGTGTCATCTTTATCATTCCTAGCTCTGTTTTCCAGCATTTGGATGCGACGTGACTGAACTTGTGTTTGGACTCGGACTAAAAGCTGCATATACTTCATAGCATTCATCGTTTGACGCTTCACGCTGTGTCCTCTCACCACTCCTTGAAGCCTAACAAGACCTTTCAAAGCTCTGAAACTCCTCCTTGCCTACATACAAATTTCCATCTCCTAAATTATGGATGCCTTGAGATTTATTGTGACAAAAAAGATTCATCAAGAATGTTTTCACATTACCATGTAACCTCTGAAAGCTGCTTGAATCTTTGTTGCAGTAGCATTTCTGACCAGTAGAGTTGGCTCTGGTCTATGCACAAACTCACGTCGCTGCACAACCCTAGGCGAAGCGGCTCTTGGAGAAGGAGGCTTTGGAGAAGGGGGCTTCGGAGAAGGGGCTTGAGAGGAAGCAAACCTTGGCGAAACTGGTTTAGGAGAAGAGACATATCTCTGAGAAGGCAGTTTAGGAGAAGCAGGCCTAAAAGAAGGAGATGGAACAGAGGCAGATGAGGCCTTTGCTCGATCCGTGAGGGGAGATGGTGGCCTAAAGACAAGGTTGTGCTCTCGTTCGGCATCAGACAAGATCTTTTCGATACTACTAGGCTGTCTAAAAATGGGAAGAAATGTATTGGTTTCCCCATTCCTTAGCTTCTTTCCAAAACCTTTCTTCTTCTTTTCTTTGTTTTCACTCTTTCTCTCTGGTTCTTGCTTTCAAAACCATAAAACACCAAAAATGTATTATGTATATACATTTCAATCTCATTTCAATTCATAGCTTCAGTTTATCAAAACCAAATGGTAAGTACATATACATCAACTAGCTTACGTTGTTGTTGCTTAGCTGTTTCTCTTTGGAATGTGGTGTGAAAACCCTTTTGATTGCAGAAAACCAACTTCCTTTCTTCCCCATTTCTCAAACATTACTTTCCTTTTTTTAACTGTTAATAAACAATAAAGGAAACAGAAATATATAAAAACATTGTTAAGAAGCTTTTCTTGATTCAAGCACATGCTCATAAAACATTATTTGCTTACTGAGTTTGATGATGGCCAAGATTTAGCATGATTACTCTGTTTTTACCAAGGAGGAGGAACAGCTTGAACCACAAAAAAACTTCTGCAACATATTCCCAATTGAAACAGCAGTTTCGGACAAAGGAGTTAAAACAAAGCAACAAAGCAACAAAAAAAAAACTGAAGAACAATCAATAATGACAAGAAGAAACTGCCAGGAAATAAAGATTTGGAGTTGTTGAGCTTTCATGAAAAAGGAAAGTTTTTTAACTTTTGAGAAATCTTAAATCGAACTCTATCTTTCTAAGCCCAAATTAGGTAAACTGATTATATCACATAAAAATTTACATATGCAGCAGAAATATTAAAATTATTATCGATTTTGTTTGAAATTTTTTTCTATAAGAGTTATATAGAGATTTCAAAGGATAACTTAAACAAGATATATAAAATCAAAGAAACCAACAAAAACATATACAGTACACAACTTCTTGATTAAGCAGACCCAACAACAAGAACAAAACGATATTATTGGAAAAAGAATCATTGGGATAAATCACAAACAGCATGAAGCAACATACCTTTGATTATGGGGTTACAGAGAAAAGCTGTTCCAGAGAAAGAAATGAAAAGAAGCAACCAAAGAAGAAAGACTCATATAATTTGTCTATTAATTTGCTTTCTTTCTTCTTCTTCTTATTGCTTTTCTAACATATTATTCTTTTTCTTTCTATATTTTGGGTTTTTTTGGGAGATAAGTTACTTTGAATATGTAGAAAAACTAAAAGTCTGCTACTTTGATTCTGGGTCTAGCTGGTATGGAAGAAATTTTTAAAAAACCTTTTTCTTTTCTGTCTCTGACTACCTTTTTGGATTAATCAAATCAAATCAATTTAATTTAATTTTTAGATTGATGGTACAGAGAGAATTAGTTGGCCACTTTCTCACTCAATGTTGTTTTTAACCTTTACTTCATTGTAAAGACAAACATTTTAAGGAAACCAAACTCGATTTCGACCAAAGACTGTTGATATATAATCATTAATTAACCAGACTTAGATGATGATATGGATAGATCATGAAAGCTAGCTAGTAGTGTGTAACAGTCCAACAAAAATTAAAAATCATCATTGTAAATTTTTAAAATGTTTTGAGTTACATTAGTTTAGATGTTACAAAAAATAATAATAGATTTTGACCAAAACGGTTAGGTTTGGTGGAGGGACTCTGTCCTATACTTATCATGATGTTTACGTCAGTTGATGCTATTGAAGAAGGCTATAATATAAAGTTTTTAAACATTTTTTTAGAAAAAAACCGTATAAGACGAGGACCAAGGTTGATTCTTCTTTGGTCGTGTCTGACGACCACACACGCCTTCGTTCGTACGCGCGTAATTCCTTTCAGACTCATGTCTGTTTAAGTCAAAATTTTGTCCCCTTCCCTTTTATTTTTTGGTCAGCTTTGATTAATTTACTCATTCACCAACGGTTATATTCACCAGATATAAGTTACGGGAATATTTTTTTTAAATGTTTACTTTACAGATTTTGAAAATTAAATATTTTAATGCATAAACTATAGTGTTTCTATTTAAAAAAATACCTTATCACTGATAAATTTTGGACCCAAAATATACCAAAACTAAATAATCTTTACAAAATATGTGAAATATTACTTTTGTTTTTGTCATATAAAAATGTTTACAATTTTTCAACTATAAGTAAAATTTTCGTAATGGAATCAACTCTAGTTCTTTATGGACAATGATGAGTCATACAGGATACAGCAACTAAAACCACCATGAGTTGGTTTTTATGATAATGAAAACATTCCTATCTTAAGAAATAGTATAAAAACATTGTTAGTTGAAAGACAATTGTTCTTAATACTATATGAAAAGAGAGTTATACTACTATTTAGATTGAAAAGTTGTGTCATTATCTCATAGCCCAAATACGGTACTAAACATATAGTTGTTAAGTAAAACATATAATAGTTGTTTCAGACTTTAATCAGTAGTAATGGAAAGAAAGTGGTAATAAGTAATAACAATAGAAATCATAGGTTTCGATGTTAGAAAGTAAGTAAGAATAATAATGGAATGATATGAGCTTGGAATACAATTCAAGCAAACAAGATTGATAAAACAAACAAACATAAAAACTTGCAATTAACCCAAAGTGACAACTGACTAGTCTCCTTCCCAACATTCCTTCTTATTCATAGGCTGACACACTTTGGTCGTGCGCCTGCGTGCCTGCAGTGTGTCTTCTTTTCTATTAACTTTATGTTTCTCCAGTTTTTTGTCACCAAATTTCTTTTGTGATCAACTAGCTAGAGATATATATTATGCGCGCAGTTGAATTTAGAAAAACTATACGTTGATATGACTAGTCGCCTAGTCGAATACAACGTTTTGTATAAATTTTGTGGATTTTGTAATACAGTATGCATTCATGAGAATACATGCCCACTACCTCTATTAACTATTTAACTATGGTCGATATTAACCTTTTTTATTTATCGAAAATTGGTTTAGTCATTTTAAATTACTCAATTAGCTGAGAAGAAATCAAAACAAAGTTTTCTAATTCGAAATAAATCATGATGTAATTATTGAAGTATTAGTATAGTTTTTGGTGTAATTATTTGTTGATTTATGTCTTTAGGGGAAATTCTGGATATACAAATGTTTATAAACAGGAAACATGACGAAATGCTAGACTATATAACATCACATGATGTCAGATATTTCAGAGAGACCCGAGCTTTTGAGTGCCTTTCAAGCTAAGCTAACTAACTAGACATGTATCATGCTAGAATGTTCTTATATATAATTAATTACAAAAAATACATAATACTAAACTCCATACTTTTAATTATGTTTTATGTAACATGCATGCAAGCAATAATATACATAAAGACTAGATTACATTGACATTCTTAAAGTAAATAAATAAATAAACAAATCAATTATGTACACATCCACGGGTGTGTAAGTAATGTATATTGACTTTAGTTTTAATTATTAAATTTCTGATTAAGAGAAAGATAGCAAAACCAACCAATCTTCAATCTTAAGCACTACATCCATAATCCATTGTATAATATTGTACTATAAATAATCTATTATCAGCAAAGATAATCTCAAATGAGTAGTTTAGCACCAGTAATGCATTACCAAAGTTATCAAGTTTAACCGGACCAAATAGACAATTAATAAACCATTTTAATTGTGTTTACCTTCCTTCCATCTTTCATTAAACCTTTCCCACAAAAAACAACTAAACGGCACGGTGTTCCGGTTAATTATCTCTGAAAAGGAAAATTACCAAAAAAAAAAACAAAAACAAAAAAAATCTTAATTCCTTTTTCTGCTCTGTTCTTGAATTCAATGATGAAAAGCTTGTTCATCTTCTTCAGCAATAACCATACGAGAAAGAGGACTAGGTCCAAGCTTCTTCTTCCTCCTCATCTGATTCCTCTTCCTCACAATCTCCATCTCATCTCTCCTTCTATTCTCCATCATCGCTTCTTCTTCCGCCGCCACAAACCTCCTCATCAACGCGTTCTCTTTCAACGACTTCCCTCTAAAATACATCCTCCTCCCTGATGATGAATCCGTACTCATCCTCGCAGCTGTTGCCACCGCCGTTTCAATCGCCGTCTCCGTCACCATAGGAAGAGGCTTCGACGGAGGATAGCTACAGCTTCTTCTCGGCGGAACATAGTTTCGGAAGACGTCGTCGTACGGACCGATCGGAGAACAGAGACAAACCCTAGTGAACGAATTCGCAGCTACTTTTAAAGACGAGCACTTCCTCAGCTGATGATGGATTTGGTTTTGGTTCGACGATGACTTGTTGTTCACGCTAGGGTTTCGAGACGTACGAATATTAATATCTACTTGTTGTTGTTGTTGTGATGATTTAGGGATTGTTCTCCAACTCGTCGCGAATCTCGCCGCCGCCATAGCTCTCTGGTACCAAGGTTTTCTGTTTGCCATCACCTTTTTTATGTCACACTCACACATCTCTGATGACTATTAACAAATTATAAAATTTAACATTGATGTATCAATTATTATCCATCATTGGTTTGTTAATGTATAATCAAAAGCGTGTATGAGATTTGAAATTTGGAGAAGCTAATTTACTTACAACTTTCTTCTGAAACTGGGGTAATTTTTTAGATTCCAAATTTGAGTTTAGGGAAAAAGGAAAACTATTATTTTCTTCTTTGACTTTTTTAAAAAGGAAACAAAATACTGATTTGTTTTAGGATTTTTATTTATTTACCAAATATGGATATATCAGTAACTATATTTGCATTTTATTTTTAAGACAGTTGTGTTATGAGATCATATCTTTAATAAATAATTAAAGAATCTGAAATTTATAAATTCATTAAAACAAAGCATCTTTATTATCTTTACATGTCTTTTTTGTATTTGATACGTATCTTGTCGCAGTATACATTTATGGCCGTTCTAAAGAACACACAAACAATACGGTTGGGAAGAATTGAGATTAATTAAGCCCAACATTGGCCCAAGCTAGGTTGGCAGGTTGGAGTGTAAAATTTTATTTGATTTTTATCAAATTACAAACTCTATTTTTTACCACCTATTTGATATCAAAGATTCCTTTGAAGTTATCAAATAATAAAATAAGCGTTAAGAGGTTTAGTCTTAAAGTGTGACTTAAAAGAATCACTTTGAAGGTGAGAATTGGGCTGCTTATCTAGTTTGGAACCAAATTTCAGAAAAGAAAACTATACTAGATCATGAATTTAATCTTTCTGCAAGAATGAGATTTTGATATGGTATTTCATTTTCTTTTAAGAGAAAACCCCGAACAGTTACATAATCATGTGAGTGTTTACGAAACCCTGATTGATTTTGAAGCAAAACCAAAAAAACTAAGCATTAAAGGGAGTGAGGTAATAGGCATACCTTGCAGGTGAGGTCTTTGAATCTTGCATGAAACAGAAGAAGAAGAGTGAGTAAGTGAATAATTTAGAGAAAGAGAGAGAGAGATAGCCAAAGGATGGAGAAGAAGTTGGGGATACTTTTCATCTGTCTAGTGCCAATATTAGATACAGAATTTGAGAGAGGAGAGAGGAGGGGAGAGTGTGAGTTAAACAAATTGACTAGCTTTTTTTTTCCTCTTTATTTCATTCTTTAAGAGTTGCTGTTTTCTCTTCTCTCTCTCTCTTGCTTTTTACAGTCATAGGAGTCTTGTAGTTGTGGAGATTCAAAAAATTGTAAAGAGAAAGTGAAGAGAATTTTGGTGCTTTTAATGCAATTACCATAGTCCTCATGATCCACTTTCAATGGAAGCCTTTAAGGAGTAGTCTTCTCTCATCAAATCTCATGATATGAGCCTTGATCATTCATGTATTTTACATGTTAGATTCATTAAATATAAAGCAGAATGGTTCTCTTGTCTAATGATTTTGTTTGGTTTTTCGATTACAATAGTGAAACTCACGTAAAGATTTACAAGCGCTTTTACAAAATTATGGACCTTATCGTACAAATCTATTTATTTACTTATAAGAAACTTATAATTCGTCAATTGATGATATAAACATTCAATACTACAAATTCTTATGAAATATTTTACATGTTATATTCATCCTCCTCCGATCCAATAGAGATTACTAATATAATATAGACTACATATGAGAATAATTAAGAAAGGGATTAAGTGCTGGATTAATCATGTTAACCTCATGGGACCATCTTCTTTTGAAAGATGATTATTATGGGCATGCATCATAGTTAGAGCATTTATTAGCTTTGGCATATATTTAGTAATATCTACACATAATGATGTATATGCAATGTGCCAATGTCCATCAAATAATATATCTACAAAACCCTCTTGCAATTTTTGTTTTACCATATAATGATGTGAAATATTCAAGCAAAGCAAGAGGGTATATTTTAGTTTCACAAATAAATTGTTTTCATTCTATGAAATCTATTGAATCACATGTACTATATGTGTTATACCGATAAAATAATTACTAGTCACATTTCTATTTATAATTTCTTAACATCGTCTATATATATACTCGTTTTGTCAAAATAAACCACCTATCGCATATTCGCACCGCGTGCTAAAATTGTGATAAGCGATTCATAAAAAGATAAGAGGACACTTATAGAGAGATCAAACAAGTCATTAAAAAATGTAGATAGTATGTATAATCAATCATGGTTCTCAATTTGATATCGTGGGTGGTGTTATATCAAGAACCTCCAAAAAGCTGCTGCAAACATTATGATTGGTCTTGTTAGTTTTTTTTTTTTTTTTTTGTAAATTAATTTAAATTATTCAATGCCCAACAATTATTTAAACAAACAACTAAAGCTGAAACTTGAAGCTTTTTTTTTCTATATTTATTAATTTTTTTTTTTTTCGGGATGATCAGAATCAGATTAATTTCCACTTGAAGTAGAGGCACTTTTTGATTATCACCCACCAAGGGCACATGATAGGCCACCAAAGCTACACAAAGAATCCACCTTCATACTTTCTCATTTCATAATTTTTAAAAATATATAAATCAGTTCCAAACATTTGATTTAAATAATTTGACCACAAACTCGTGAAACAGTAACTATATATTTTATCAATTAATGGGTTCAAACAGTAACTATATACTCGTGAAACAGTAACTATATAATACAGTAGGAGAATTATCATTTTCGATAACTTAAAAACCAAGGAGGGTGAATACAAGAAAATGATGCTCATCAAATATTTATCTTCATTCTACTCATAAGAATTAAGAATTCAAGAATTTGTTAACATAAAAAGACGAATTCCAAAATGGCATAAATCTTATAACATGTTCTTCGAAGCAGAGCAGACATGGTTTTCTATAATTTGTAATAGAAATCTAAAAGCTTATACACAGTGTGTCTTCTCTCTAACTTTTCATCATCATAAAACAGAATAGAAGCTAAAGAAGAAAATGATATGAAAAAGAAAAAAAAAACAAAGTTACATGGTTCTGTAAAACACACAGATACTGCAGAAAGAAAGAAAAACCAAAACTAAAGAATGTTCAGAAACAGGAGATTGAAGTAGAAATAGTAGCTGTGATCTTAAGGGAGATTCAAAGAGGCATGAGAGACTCTGCTCATCAAAAGCTTAGTGAGTTTTTTTTTCATCAGTCACTGGCTTTCAGGATCGCTGAGATGTTTCTTGCACCAAGAACTCGCTTTACGTTCTCCACCTCTTGTCCTTTTGTTCCTAGGAACAAGCATTTCAGTAGCTAAGCATGATCTAAGAACCGAATCTTCACGGCCTTGTAGTACCAAAGATTTCTCTTCTTGGTCATCTTGTTCTGTTTCTTGATTTTGCTGCAATGGCGGCACACTGGTTCCTTCTCCTTCCTCTGCTTTCTCAGTTTCGTCATGGCAACTAGTTTCCATCAAATCATCATTCATTTCTTCAGCCACTCCATTTCGAATCAAGATATTATCCAAAATCTGCAATAAGTTGAATCAGAAAACATACATAGAAGCAGATGTTGACACATCACTACTAAAGTCTCAAAGAGAAACTTACATTTTCACACGAATCTCCAATTTGGGGATGATGTAAAGTAACATCAGCGTCGGCGAAAAGACCAACGGTACTTTCGATTATGTCAGGAATATGAAACGCTTCTCCATAGCTCGAAATCACTCCTTCGGATGAGAAAACTAAATCACCAAGAACATAATCTGTCATATGCTGTGAAGAGTTGTAAATCGCTCCAATGGAGAGCACATCTCCATTTCCTCCAGCAGAAACAGTTGGGCTAGGCGCAGAACTTGCAGCAAGAAGGCTCAGATTCTCTGAGGATGAGAACCTTGCTGCGTTCTTGGACATCAAAACTTCAACCTGGCTTTTCAACCTATGAACTTTAGAATGCACTAGCTCGATTTTCCAGAGAACCTCTTCTAAGACACTATCTCCTTCTCGGTGATGAAAAAGTGAGTCATCGTCATCTAAGTCTTCCAGTTCCTTTGAATCAATCCGTGGATCTTTTGCATCTGCCCCAAGCAACATATCAGTACCCCAAAACATTAACAACAAACAAAATGAGATAATATTGCAGTTTAAGTGAACATACCACCAAAATCATCAGCCAATGACATTCCATCTGAGCTCAACCTCTTGGTCTCTGCAACAAAAACCGCAACCATATTATGAAGGATATGCACAAAGCAAGGACAGAGTTATGGAGTTAATACTGATACAAGTATACTACTAGTCTCTTACCGATATAAGAAAAGAGGTTGTGACATGCCATATATGAAGTTATATCATCTGTGCTCTCGACCTTCTTACGCTTTCTTCTCCTCTTTGCTGCTCTTTTTTTGTAACACGGGTTAGAAAAAGGCAATGACTTGATCCCTTCACCACAACTTTCCAACACAGATGGATCAATATTAGCTTCAAGCTTTTCTTGATCATAAGACTCAAGTTCTTTCGGATATTCTAATGCCCGAGACTCTAACTCTCTAATTCTTAACTCAACCCACTTGGATCGCCACATCAGTGGCCTTATAAACTTCCTCCAGTGATTAGTTAGCCTTTTCTTCCTAGAAAACACACACAGAAGAGAAAACTGATTAGAGAAACAGCAAGCACAGTATAAAAGAATGAACGAGAAAAAGATTGAGGCAGAAAACACACCTAAAATGAAAAATGCTGCTAAAAGAATCATAAGCAGGTCCTAGATCAGTTTCATCCCAATAATGAGATTCAACCTCAGCTTCTCCGGTTAGTCCTCCATTAAGCAACATGTCAGCACTCTCAGATTCAGTGTCGGAAAATGAGCTTGAGTATTCAGTAGCGTTTGGGTCCTCATCAGTAGTGGATGTCTTGTTTTCATCAGATTCAACTATATCAACATCCAACTCCTCACCACCAGAGACTGAAGTCACAGTTTCCTCACTTGTATTAGCACTGGGAAGACCACACTCTTCATCTTCTCCTCCAGGACTTTGTTCTTTCTTTGGCGATAACTTATCTGCATCTAATTGTTTAGTTTCTTGATTGAGCTCCATATGTGGTTCAGCCACAGTCATCACAACTGATAACACACTCTTGTTTCACATTGGAACCCCTAAGTTAAAACCCCGTTGATGCTCCACGATGAAGATCCTGGAGATATAAAAGACTGTGAGTACTTCTGCTACAACTTACAGCTAACGCATATAACATTCAGATTGAAAGTAGAATTCGTGAAAATCTCATCACTTCTATTCTTATAATCCAATTGCCTCTCTAAATAAACTAAAACAATCTGGAATTCGATTACCTAAGTATTCAAAATTACTTAGATTAGACAATAAAAGACAAAGCTGTAGGCTTCTTCTGTTCATAGCCAAAGTAAAATCTTGTAAGTAATGTCAAAGAGAAGCACAATCTAAGTATTCCTTATGTTCGGATTTGAAGCTGCATCTATTAATTTTGAGCAACTAAGACAAACCCCACTTCAGTTCAGAACAATTATACTCAAAGAAGCTAGCCCACGACCAAGACCAGAGTTGGAGCTCACATGGCAATAAAAAAAGTAAAAGTTAAAATATGTGCAACCGAGCTAAGCATATAACATCTCAATTGGGTACCACAATCTAAGTCCATTCTAAGTATTCCTTATGTTCGGATTTGAAGCTAATCACTAGCAATCTACAAAGTTCGAAACTTTTAAGCAACGGGGACAAAACCCAACTTCAATTCTCAACAATTATGCTCAAAGAATACGAATAACCATCAAAGAACAGAATCTAACCTACGAACAAGAACAGAGCTGGAGCTCACATGGCATCAACAAAGACAAAAAAGAAAAGAAAACACATTTGGAACCAATCTAAAAGCAAAGCAAATGAGTAAAACTAATAAAGAATCAAACTTAGAGCTAAACATATAGAAGAAAGAAGATAGAGAGGGAATGATGAGATTACCAGAGAGAAAGAGAGAGTAAGTGAGAGGTTTGGTGTGTTTGCGGCGAGAAGAGAAGTAAAAAGAGAAGAAGGGGAGGAGGAGAAGGGAATGTATAAAGGCAACTTAAAAAAACGTCAAGTGATCAAAAAGTCTATTTATACCTGACTCAAAAAACCTAAAACGGGTCCTTCCCTCTCTATCTGTCTCCTTTGTATCCCACGTGGCCTCTTCCCATTCGATTAAAACCACTTCTTTTAAAAACCGAACCGATAATTTAACTGATATTAGTCTTACTATGGATCATTTATCCGGTTTATTAGGTTTTATATATCAAATCTATTGTATCCTGGATTTTTTTCTTACGTAAAATTGTTAATTAGATATATAAAAAAAATTGAATCTATATTTCTATGAATAGAGCTTTTATATTAAATTATCTAAAATATTTATTTTTTTACACTTTTATTTGTCTTTTATTAAAATTTTATAAATCTAATTCTACACCTTTGTTTTAAGAAAAAAAACATTGAATCATTAGAAAAGTCAAAACACTATAGTTTGATACTTTGATTGATGATTTTGATTCCTTTTTTTTTTTTTTTTTTTTTTTGATCACTATATCACTTTTATTTGAATGTTTTACATCAGATTTAAAAGCAAAGACTATAATAAAAATTAAGATGAACGTTTAGTTTTGGTATTATCGTTTAGTGTTATTATTTACAACGTAGATTTTAAAACCGTAATCCGGTATCTTCATAAACACTTATATTCTCATATGATCTATTTTTTCACAAATCGACGATTTTTTTGCAAATGGAATTAGGATTATGAAATTTAGGTTATACAAGTTTTGATAGGATTAGAGTACCACTGTATAATCACATTTGGTATTTGGTAATAGTATCAAAATAAGCTACGGTGGAAATTTAATTTCAACATGAAATTCATTTCATCAATTTTCTTGTCTCGGATTTGACAATTTTACTGCAAACTTAAAACCAAATTAATTTAGGTTGTTTGGTTTGATTCAATTTGACCAAGTTCAATTTCGGTTTAGGTTGTTTGGTTTGATTCACTTTGACGAAGTTCAATTTTGGTAAGCTTCTTAAAAAAATATTACTATTTTTTCTTACAAGTTATTATTATACCTTTTCAACAAGTACAAAAATTGTATAGATTTTTTTTTTGGTTTTTCAGTTTATAAAAAAAAAACGAAAAAGTAGTAGTCTACGGTTACTGCTATTTACGTTGAAAACTATTAAACTACCAGAACTACCCTCAGGTTCTCGTTAACAGTCCTCGACTTCCCCAGCCAGTAACTGTTTCCAGTTCCAAGGGTAACTACGTAAATTCCATCTCCACAACTAATTTATCAGTTTCTTCGTTCTTTCTAAAAAATCCTTTTTTTCTCTCTTTGATTGTCCTTTTTTGACTCACTCCTTCTTCTTCTTCTTCTCGAGAAGGGGAAGTTTCTCTTCTCTCTAGACTAAATGTTGATTCTCTTTCGTGTGATCATCCTCCATAAGATAAATCCCTAGATTTCAAAATTTGTTTGATCGAGAGAGATGGTTCAGTCTGCGGTGGAAGTTTTATTACCGTCGTCGTGGGAGATTGAGGTTGCGGTTGTCGCTTCGTTTTTTTTATTCGCTTCTTATTGGCTATTCGCTTACAGAGGAGGCGGTGATGACGATGTCGGTGGTGTTGGATTTGATCGGTCCCGTAATCTCGATTCCGGTGACGCCATCTTTGACAAAGACAAGGTTTTTTTTTTTTTTAATTTCTGAATTCTTCGTTTCTCTCAATTGATGGGTTTGATTAATTTGGAGTAATTTCCCCCCAAATTTTTTGACTTTGCAGTTTCTGCACTTATTTTTGTAGATAGGACAGTTGAGAGGAGATGCTCAAACTAATGCTGCTTATATAATCAAGGTATATGCTTGAATCAAACTGAGTCTTATGATTTTCATCTGCATAGATAGGAGTAGGACCACTTAACATTTGCATCAATGTGGGTATATCTTTTAGGTGGAACTGCTGGCTGCTAAGAATCTGATTGGTGCAAACTTAAATGGAACTTCAGATCCTTATGCTATTGTCAATTGTGGATCAGAAAAGCGATTCAGGTTTTTTTTGTTATATATCCTTTTTCATATTTACTTTTTATTACAACTTTTCAAAAGGAGCATGTGAACAACTCTTTTACGCTGTCCTATAGCTTCTTCTCAACAACCTCTATCCATCCGAAATAAGTGAAAAAACGTATATTGGTGGTTTTTGGTTGTTGAGCTTACACATATGATTGTTCTGATGTTAATGTATCTCTCTCTCTCTGCTTGTTACAGTTCTATGGTCCCTGGCTCTAGAAATCCAATGTGGGGTGAAGAGTTCAATTTTCCTACTGATGAGCTTCCTGTTAAGGTTTAATATTATTTACTGCTATATTATGCTTTAGGGCTCTGTGTGATGATGTGAGAAACTTAATTTCACCTAAAAGCTGTGGCATAGGCCATAGGGTTTATCACTAAGTTTGAACCCTTGGATATCTCCTAGTATGAAAATTTCGCCTATTTATGACTTGGTAAAGAATACAATAAACACTTATTCTTCAAAATAGGCATATAGATTCAGTAATTTCGGATAAAAAAACATGCACCTTTTCTAACATTTACCATATATTTGTGATGGCAGATCAATGTAACAATTCATGATTGGGATATAATTTGGAAAAGTACTGTTCTTGGCTCAGTAACTATTAGTGTTGAACGTGAAGGCCAAACGGGTCCAGTGTGGCACTCATTAGACAGCCCATCTGGGCAGGTGTGTTTTTCCTTAGTTACTGTTTGTATATTTTTCTCTTCAAAGGGTTCTAATCTAATCCTTCTTTGCTTTCCAGAATCTAATCTAATTTTGTTTGTCAGGTTTGTCTTAACATTAATGCAATCAAACTACCTGTAAATGCTCCTAGGTAATACTCCAATTCTACGTCAACCTTACTATTAGCTGGGTTTATCTTGTTTAGATAGGAGAATGATAAACGACTTCGTCCATGACAATTTGGCTACGGCTTTGATCTGTTTGCATAAGTGGGATAACTTTTACAACATCTATCACTGTTTTTCGCTGACGAAAGCAAAAGGGGGGTTTTTTTGTTGGTTTACCAAAACATACTACTTGCATTTGGCTGGTTTTCATTTTGAATGGAACCACATCTCTGACTTGATTTTTACTAGTCTTTGTGGTTTAAAATTTTGGAGAAAATGGATTTGATATAGGGCTGTAACCGGATATGCTGGAGCCTGTAGAAGAAGGGTCACATTGGATCAGCAAGGCCCAACAATTGTACATCTAAAGCCAGGACCTCTGCAGACGATATTTGATCTCCTTCCCGATGAGGTAAATCAACTAGTACTAAATGTATCATTAGTAATCTCATACGAGAGTTGAAAAACTGAGTGTCTCATATGGGATTGAATTTACACGTTCAGTATTCTGACTAAGCATGTTCATTTTCCTTAGGTTGTTGAGCATAGTTATTCATGTGCCCTGGAGAGGTCATTCCTGTATCATGGCCGAATGTATGTTTCCGCATGGCACATATGTTTTCACTCCAATGTTTTCTCTAAGCAAATGAAGGTCAGGGCTTCTATAAGCAGTTACATTCTGAGTTCTTTGAACCAATGCTAAAAACTTCCTCATCACATTTTGTAGGTTGTTGTCCCTCTCGGAGATATAGATGAGGTAGTAGTCTTTTCTTAACCACCCAAATTTCTGTTGATTTAAATCGATAAGCGGACTAACCATACATAGATTTTTATTGTTTATTATAGATTCGTAGAAGCCAACATGCATTGATAAACCCAGCTATAACAATCATACTACGGATGGGAGCTGGTGGACATGGTGTTCCCCCTCTTGGGACTCCTGATGGTTAGTAATTATGTTTGTTATTGGATATTTTTTATGACATCAACGTTCATGCCTTTCTTTATCTTCAGCAAAAACTTGTTTGATAGGTACTGTTTTACCTGCACAAGCCAGCAAGAACATTTTTGTCATTTGATTCCTGGCATAGCCACTTTTCTGTAGGAACAAAGCTTTTGGAGTTTGTCATCTATAGTGGTGCTTTGTTATGTTTATGTCTCTGTGGAATTCCTTCTTTATTTCAGGTAGAGTGAGGTATAAATTTGCATCATTTTGGAACAGGAACCATACACTAAAAGCATTGCAGCGTGCGGTTAATAATTATCATGCAATGTTAGAAGTTGAAAAGAAGGTCTCTCTCCATTTTTAAATAAATTTTATGTTTATACGTTACTCTGTCACTGCATGCTGTATTCAATATTTGCTGGTTAATTAAGAGTTAAATTTGATGTTGTCGACTGAAATCTTAACATGTTACATCTGTTGGGTTGCTTTCTTACCATATAGGAGAGAGCAGAATCTGCTTTACGTGCTCATAGTAGCTCTGTGAAAGGAGGTGGTAAAGTACAAGTTAAACCTCCTGAAGATACTGCAGCTGTACCTGTAAAGTTTCAGGCTTTCGTCAAGGAAGAAGTCCTTGTCAACATCTACAATGTAAACATTTGGTTTTTCTTGTTAGTGCTATAGTTGTCCGAAGATATACTTCTGAATTTTCTGCATCATACTCTTGTGTGCAGGATGTTTTTGCCAGCACACCTGAGCAAGTCCTGAACGTCTTGTTGGCTGATGATTCCACTTATACTAATGAGTACAGATCTGCACGGAAGGATAAAAATCTTAATGTAAGTTTGGCACTGGTATCTAGATAGTCTTCATACATATGTGCTCTTTTTGCGGTTTCCACTACATTGCTTACATGTTTTAAAGCTGCACTCTTTAGACACAACTTCTCCGGAACTTCATTGTTGTTTGTTTGTTATCTTTTAGATTGAGCCGTGGCATACTGCCCAAGAATATGATGGCCAAGTTAGAGAGATTAAGTTCAGATCCATTTGTAATAGTCCTATGTGTCCACCTGACACTGCTGTGACGGAATGGCAGCACGTTGTTCTATCACCAGACAAGAAAGTGCTGGTATGAATGATTCATTACAATTTGTTTCCCGTTGGATACAGTAGTTGCTAATGTTGTTTAGGCAAAATATAAAAAGAAAATCCTGTGTGATGATACTTGTCTTTCCTTCTTTCAGGTTTTTGAAACTGTGCAACAGCCACATGATGTTCCTTTTGGGTCTTACTTTGAGGTATGTTGCCTTTGAGGAAAATCTGATTCTCAATTCATCATTCTGTTCGCAACTCACCAATCAAGTTTCACCTTGGCATGCTTTATAAAGTCTGTTTCTGTTTGTATATCAGGTCCACTGCCAATGGCGCTTGGAAGTTAAAGAGGAGACTGTATCTGTGCTAGATATAAAAGTCGGTAAGTAAACCCGAGTACCCATCCTCAAACTATTAATGATTTCTACTTATCTCGAAGTGTGAAATTTGCAATGCACACTGTGTGGAATGATCTCTTTGGCTTCATCAACAGGTGTACATTTCAAGAAATGGTGTTTGATGCAATCGAAGATTAAAGCCGGGGCAATTGACGAGGTTAGTTTTGGTGCCCTTATTTCAATTGATAGACTAAAATGCGCCATTTTAGGTTTCTCTGATACACTTGTTTTTGACACTTTATATAGTACAAGAAAGAAGTAGAAGTGATGATAGAAGTGGCATTGTCGTATCTCAAGTCACACTCTTCCTCAAGTAGCCTTGGCGATATAGACAAGCCTACGTCATCATCTCCAACGCCAGAAAACATCAGCTAAAACCTAATTTACCAAAATCAAAAAGCTTCTCAGAGTTTCATACTCCAGCCAACTTAAGATCAGCTTTTTCCTTCTTTTCTACATGTTAAAGTGTATATGTGGTAACGGTAATTATAATGGATATTTACAAGGGCTTGTCTAATTTCTTGTACTTTTGACAAAGAAAAATTAAGGATTCTCTCACAACTCTTGCTGTATTCGCAAACCAAAATACTAAGTCCTGTGAATTTTCACAGCAAACAACGAACACTGTGAAAACAATGAATTGTAGCATAAACCCTTGTGTAATCTTATTATAGACTGAACCATAAGGACAAAACAAAATTCAAACATTTTGGCCATGAATGTTTACAAGTTTTTCGGGTGGTTTTCGAATTCTAGATTTTAGTTTTTAGATTTTAGATTTTGGTCAATGGTTTTAAGATTTTGTGTTAAAAGATTATTAAAAAAAGAAAAATAGAAAAAAGAATTCAAGTCACGATTAAGGTCTTGAATGGTAACTAATTTTTTAGTAGATTTTGTTTTTTGATTTTTTGAAAATCTATCTTTTTACTATTCAAGATTTTAAAAAATTGGATTCTCTAAAAAATTAGTCAAACTAGTTTTTAAGTGGATTTTCCAAATTTCAAAGAGAAACTAAAAACCATAATTTTGAGGGTTTTGTTGAAAAACCTATATTTTCAAAGTACTTTTTTTTTAACTTTTTGATTTATTAATTTATAAATATACAGCAAAAATCAAAAACTTAAAATTCAAAAACCAAAATCCAACCAAAATCTAAAAACTAAAAACCAATGAAAATTCTATTGCCATTCATAGCCTAAAAATGAAAAACTAGTAAAACATAGATTTTGGTTTTTCTTTCAAACTTGCCAAAAACAAACAAAATCTGGATTCTCTAACTTTTAGAAAACCTAATTTTTGTATAATCTTGATTGGCCTTAAACTATATTTTTGAAAAATCTTAAACCAAAAACATTTTTAAAATCCACAGCCATTCAAGGCCTTATATTTTTTTAATACCATAATATTTTTGCTACAAATATGAACTTCTCCTTAATTTTTAAATATTTTGTACAAAAGTTGTTTTTAGGATTGATATCGATACACAAAAAGAATATAAAGTTGCAACCAACACTAATGTGGATGCTGCCGCCACTGTGGTAGATCGGAGCATTGACGCCTTAACGACACTTCTAGATGACTACCGTCTTAAGGTCACTTGAGCCGAACGTCAAAAGGCTTATACGAACAAGCCCACAGGTACTTTCTAACTACTTCATCTTATCATTTTCCGGGTTATACTTATTAAATGGGTGAGAGGATGAGATTTATTAAATGGGTATGTTAATATGGGTCAGCAAACCCATTTATTAAATGGGTATGTTGAACTAAAATTAGCTCATTTATAGGATAATATTAAATGGGTTAATTATATGGGTTTTATCACAAATAAATGGGTATCCATCTAGACTTAATTATGATTTTCTGCCAAAATTGTAAAATTACATTTTCTAACAAAAAAAATATAAAATTAAATTTTCTCAAAATCGTGTTTTCCCGCCCAAAAAAAAAAACGCAAAAATTGTCGGACAATACTTGGGTTCATCTCTAGGGGTGAACCTCTTCATTCACCTCCTTATAATATAAAGAAATAAAATATGTGTACATAATTATAAAATTAAAAACTTCAACCGCTTTTTTATAAACCCAAACCGATATATTATTTCATTCTAACTGTAAAATCTAAACCCTAACCATTTCATTTGTAAACCCAAACCGACGTTAAATTTCATTCTAATTGTAAAATCTAAAACCCTAACCATTTCATTTGTAAATCAAACCAACATATAATTTCGTTCTAATTGTAAAATCTAAACCTTAACCATCTCATTTATAAACCCAACCCGACATATAATTTTGTTCTAATTGTAAAATCTAAACCCTAACCACCTCATTTGTAAACCCAAACCGACATATCATTTCATTTTAGTTCTAAAATCTAAACCCTAATTCTCATTTATAAACCCAAACCGATATATAACTTTGTTTAATTGTAAAATCTAAACCAAGTCAATATTTTAAATTTTCTTAAATAAAAGTATACATGATTTGTTTCCTTAATTTGTTTTGCTTTAAAATATTAATTTTGATTTATTTATAAATAAAATATTAAATAGAACATTCTGATTGGTTGAGAAAGTAGGGGGTGAATACAAAGGTTCTCACAAAACTGAAAAAAATCGATTTTTTTCCATCATTAAAAAATATTCTCACAAAAAAAAAAAATTTGCCCGCCAAAATTATAAAGCCACAAAATTGCACATTATCACCAAAATTATATATTTAAATGGGTTTGGGTTCGCAAGATTCTACTAGAGTTTTTTTCTTTGATTCCTTCAAGTAAAATTTTTTAAAGCACTTTCTATAAACAGTCTGTAAAATGTTTATTTTTCTTTGAATATAGTTTAACATTAAATTCAAAAAAAAAAATGAGTTTGGGTTTAAATGGGATTGGTTTAAATGGGGTGGGTTTAGCCATTTTAACATCCCTACTTATACTAATAAGCCAACAGTTACTTTCTAAATACTTCAATCTTACCATTTTCCTTGTTGATTCATTGTTTCTAATTGTTTTACTGCAGAGCATGCCAGGTTCGATTATACTATTGAGCTCTTACCAAAGGAAGTTGTGCAAATCAACCACGAGATTGAAGTGCTGAGACAAGAGGTTTACCATTTTTTTTTTGTTTTGAATGTCAATTTTATAATAATTATACCTTTTTATAATAATTATATTATTTCTAATTCATTTTTTTTTGGATTTTGTCACAGAAAGTACAGATTCAAAGCTTCAAACAAGCGATACGCATAGACAGTTCAGGAATTGTTTTTGTCGATGATGTCAGTGTCAAGTCTTAAAGATTTTTCCCATTATTAGAGATTAAACAATAGTATACTTACAAAAAATTTTGACAACTATTGTCGTCTTATATGATATCAAAGTAGTGAGAATTGAAAAGTAGTATTTTTGTTTCCTTAACAATTGAAAAGTAGTATTCTTGTTTCCTTAACAATGGTGTAGATTTATTGCAAGAGAATATTGACTTCATCAATAGGTTCTTGATGGTTTCCCTACCATCAACTAACCTGCAGATCTGTTTATCTGGAAGTGTGAAATTTGCAATTCACACTGAATAGGTGTACATTTCAAGAAATGGTGTTTGATGCAATCGAAGATTAAAGCAGGGGCAATTGACGAGGTTAGTTTGGTGCCCACTTATTTCAGTGGATAAACTAAAAGGCGCCATTTTAGGTTTCTCTGGTACACTTGCTTTTTTGACACTTTACACAGTACAAGAAAGAAGTAGAAGTTATGATAGAAGTGGCATTGTCGTACTCGTATCTCAAGACACACTCTTCCTCAAGTAGCCTTGGCGTATATAGACAAGTCTACTTCATCAAGCACCAGAAAAACATCAGCTAAAACCTAAATTACCATAAACCCTTGTGTAATCTTATTATAGATTGAACCAGAAGGACAAAAACAAAATTCAAACATTGCAGAAACTGCAAAACATTTGAAGACTGAATCTTTTGTCCAGGGTCACAAACGGTACAGACAACTTGGGATTGTAAACATAGATAAACAATCAATCCTGATACTTCCAACATTGGATTCAATATCTAGAAGAAGAAAACCTGCAAACTATGGAGTAAGAAGTAGGAAAGGTCTCAGAATTTGACAGCGGTAGTCCAAGTGCCTTGAACACTGGGGTGTTTGGTGACATGTCTGGTCCTAAGCTTCACCACTTTCCTTCCAAGCGAGTTCCTCAGCCTTGTTGCATTCAAAAGCACTTCTTCAGGATCCATGTTCTTCACACACACCACCCTTTCATTTCTATTCCCTATAAAAAATTGTGTAAGTGAAATTGCTAATGTCAAAAGAACCGTTGTAGGTGCTTGTAATAAAAACGATAAGAGGAGGAAAGATTCATACTGTAAATGCCCTTCAGGTAAGGATGTTGTCCTCGTGAAAGCTCCGTAACCACTTCGAGCTGCGGGTTTTTCTCTTTTAGTGCAGGCAATTCTGATTCCATAAAGGCTCTGTAAGTAGAAGAAAACACATGAGGGAATGATCAGAGATGAAAATGCTCAGTACCTAACTATGAAATGGTAACGATTCATTGCTTGCATCAGTATCACATTTGGAAAGGAAACCACATGGATACATCAAAGAGAGGAACAATGGAACCAAATTTCTAAAACATGGAAAGTTAATTTGCTTTCACAGATGAGAAGTACAGTCGCATAGATTCGAATAAATAGTCTGTAAAAATGGTAGATCGAGGACTAATAATAGATTGGGAAATCAAAAGATAGAGAAAAGAAATTGACCTGATGCCTCTACTGCTACCACCCCAATTACAGTAGCTGACAACGAGTTTCTTGAGCTGCCAAACTCCTCTAAGCGCCATTTGAATCTCGTCGGTAAGAGAACCACCCCAAAACCCTACCGATGTGTTTGTTGTAAACAAAAGAAGAAGAAGACGATCACGTGATAGGTGCCACGTGACTTTATGTTACAGAACTAAAATATCTAGTTGAAATGGGCTTAAATTGGGCTCAAACAAAAGCCTGTACTCTCTATTAAGCCTTTAGTAATCTAGTTGAAATGGGCTTCTCCTATCCTCAGTGACTTCAACAACACTACAAAAAAATCAGAGAAATCTCACTTTGATAAATTAGGGTTCTTCAATTTAGGGTTTTGCGGATTTATAATTGGGTATAAAAAAATATATGATAATGTCTTTAGGAAAAATAATAATAAAAAAATTAAATTCTAATCTGAATAGTCTTTTGTTTGTTGTTAGTATAAAAAAATAACTAGTAGTACTAGAGTATTGTTCAATCAAAATCATTAACTTGAGAGAGAAGAAAAGTAACAACTAACAAGCATGGCTTCAACAACAACAGCAATAGTAATTGATGATATCGTGGAGGAGATCCTCCTAAAACTTCCGTTGAAATCTATCATCAGATTCAAGTGCGTTTCGAAGCAATGGAAGTCGTTTATCGAATCCCATGCCTTCGTCAAGAAACATCTGATGAAGACTTCCCGACTTCGTCGTAAAACACTTTTAGCTTTCGGTTGCAAAGAAGACGGAGAAGATTCTCCGCCGTTTCTTTTCCCCGACGACGAAGACGAAGATAAAGAAGAAGAGATCTGCTATATCGGTAACTGCGACGCTTCCCGTATCTCACTTACATGCGACGGTTTGATCTGCATCCCGGGGTCGGATTCGATCCAAGTTTGTAACCCGGCGACTCGAGTGTCCCGGCGGTTCCCTACCGGCGAATCTCTCGTCTCGACTGAGATCTCTCTTCATGGATTAACCGGGCGTATCCCCGCTATATCTCTTGTGCACTGTCAAAGATATTTAGATCATGAACACGTGCCTAAGTTTCCGAAGACAACTGGCTCGTTTGGATTCGGTAAAGATGAAGTTACCGGTGCGTATAAGGTCGTTGAGCTACGTGATCATCCTCTTGCCTCGTTCATCGTTGGGGAATGCAATGTTCTTGATCTTCAAACCGGGCGGTGGAGACACGTCAACATCGTTCCTTATAGGGTTTTTGTCCAGGAAAGATCCGTCTATGTCAATGGTTCCGTCCACTGGTTCACTGTTGATCTTTGGGAACCAAACGCTTCAAGAATTGTTGCGTTTGATCTTCATCTTGAAGAGTTTAGAGTCGTCTCCCACCCTAACCCGATCTATACTTCAGACGATGGCGGCACTCCTTATTTCTCTGAGCTTCTCGTCCTTCGAGAACGCCTCTCTGTATCTGAGATGAGGATCACTAATGTTCCCCATCCCCGACTCGATATTTGGGGCATGGTCGATGCAGTAAAAGAAGGATGGGTTAAGATGCATTCATTGTGTTTATGCCAACTTTACAAACCACGATCAAGTGAGATTCACTTATTCACACCCTTGGCAATTCTTGACGACCAAGGAGATGGAGGAGTGCTGATCGTTTGGGATTATCAAGAGTCTTTGTTCATGTCTTACCCTAAAAATTTCCTCCTCAACAAGGTTTCTGTATACGCTCGTGTTGTTGCTTCATCTTACTTCCAAACTCTTGTTCCGGTTCCCTAAGTATGTATATCTCCTTTGCGTTTTTTCTTTTTTTCTTTTAACATGCTCTGCTTTGTCTTTTTAAGACGATTACTTCTTTTTACGACAAGATGCAAGTGCCGTACTATTTTCTTAGTTTATCTATTGTTGAGAGTCAATACTTATGAAATCATCAATATTTACTACTACTGGTTGGGTGACAATGGCGAAAGTTAACTAAAACAAAGATCAAAACACGGTTCAGGGTCTAAGGGAAACTACTTAAATCAGCCAGAAAAAAAAAAAAAAACTAATCATCATCTTCATTTGAATCAAGTACATAAGACCTCAAGAGGCGTCTGTATTTGCCGAGGATATCATACCAGGTAGGCGTGTTGATGATCGCTTGATCTTTATCCAGTACTCATCGTACACTCTTTTCTTCGACATACGCTCGAAGAATCTACTCCAACTTTCCATAACTCTGGTCAGCCTAACACTCTTGGGTCGTCCAATTAGGTACCTAACGTAATCTCTTGCAAGACGGAACAACTCCTCCCCGTTGATGATGTAGATGTACTGCAAAAAAAGAATTAGTATTCTCAAAGTTAAAGATACTATAGATCATTCAAAGGTAACTTGTTGTCTAGGCTTGTCATTACCAGAAAGATGAAGCCTAAGGTTGCCAATACCACTTGCAAAGTTTCATCCGCGATACCAGCAAGACCACCATCTTCTCCTGATGAGCCTTCAGACCCATTATTATTCCCACCATTTCTACCGCCGCCCCCTCCTCCTCCTCCTCCTCGTGGAGGAATGCCGCCAGTGTCTTTCTTTTGTATCTGCTCACGCAACATATCTTCAACCGATTTCTTCCCCATTGCTTTCTCAATAGCTTTCCATGGTGATGATATCTGATGAATAAAAACATCATCACTAACCGTGTTAATATCAGAAACACTAAACATAACTTAGTTATTTGCATTAGCTTCTTACAAACACACAACACTTTTGCAAGATTGAAGATTCAAATCTCGGCTACAACCTATAGAATGACGAGAAAACATATGTTATCTCATCACTACAATCAGATCTATCCTTCCAACCAAATACAAAACACAAAAGAATCATATCGACACTACTTAGCATCAGAAATATAACTTAACTATGTGTGACACGCACACACACAAAAAGAACAATTTTGCAAGATATAAAGATCAAATCACAGCATTCTCTGATTTAATAAGCAGAGACATCTTAAGAATGAAGAAGAAGAATCTGACCTCATTACTACCGTTAGAGTTATCCTTCCCACCAAGTAAGCACAAAACAGGACCTTGCCTCTGATTCCGACATCGATGATTCTGTAGAGGCGAAAAGCGAGTAGACACAGATGATGATGCAGATGCCCTAATAGTAAATTTGGGCAGTGGTCGCTGATCAAAGCGTAATGAAGACTTAAAAGGTGCAACAGAGACATGTCTCGTTTGTGTTGTCCTTGCACAGAACAAGGATGGTCTGAATAGGTTAGCCTGCGTAGAGCTCATCTCTTATCTCAATGGCTTCTCTTCAATACATCAACTCAAGGATCTTCAACAACAATTCAATAAGAACAACAACAACAACAACAAAAAAAAACGTTATTTTAGGTCTGTTCGCTAAGCCAATAAAGAAGAATTAGAATTGGGAAAGAAGACTGAACCAATCGATAGAAATATAAAAACCTGGAAATTTGAACTACCCAATTCGGAAATCGATAGAAAGTTTAAATGTGACACCTTGATGAAACCCTAACTCGATAGAGAGAGATCTATTTTGAGGTTTCTTGTTTGTGTGTTCAATACGAAACAAACCGAAGAAATCGGAGGTGGTAATAATGACCGAAGAATATTGCTTGACGGCGGTGGAAGATAATACGATGTCGTTTCAACTCAATCAATAAATTTACTTTAACCGGTTTTAATCAACACGGAAACCTAATGCTCGCCGGTTTGATAGATTAGATAGTTCGGTTGACGGTGGTGGGAGATAATACGATGACATTTCAGCTCAATCGATAAATTTAGTTTAACCGGTTTTAATCAACACGGAAACCTAATGCTCGCCGATAGTTCGGTTTAATTATCTATCAAACTACTAAAGGATTCTCTTCCCAAGTCTATTAATTAAATTACTCTTAAAAATCTAATAATTATTTTGCACTAATCTATATATAATAGCAAACCCACTTTTTTGTTTCAATTTTTAATCCAACGGATGAGATTGGTTCCAGTTTTAATCCAACGGTTTAAAATTATTAATCGTGTCTTTTCGTCGCACTCTCATCTTTCAAAAATCACACCTCTTAGTCTTTGCATTTCTTTGTTGTACCTCCTGGTTTCAAAAATCACATCCATTCATTTTTACACCTTTTAAATCACACCTCTTAGTCTATGCATCTCTTTGTTGTACCTCCGTCTCAAAATCACATCCATTAATTTTTACACCTTTTAATTTTACACCTCTATGTGTTACACCTCTTTGTTGTACCTCAATGTCTTACACCTCTTTGTTTTATCTATTATTCATGTCTTTTCATTACACCCTCATCTTTCAAAAATCATACCTCTTAATTTTAACACATTTTTATTTCATACATCTATGTCTTACACCTCTTTGTTGTATCTCCATGTTTCTCATCTATTAATTTTGACACCTTTTTATTTTACACCTCTATGTCTTACACCTCTTATATATTAACTTTTTGGACAACATAAGTTTTAAAAATTGTTTTCTCGAGTACTAAAAACTGTTTAATTGAAGTGTTTTTCAACTAACAAGCATCAATCTCTAATTCAAGGTAATTTAATATTTTCGCTGACCTGTAGTGTTTCTTCGGTTAGATTATTATTATTGTTAGTCGACACTACTAAGTTCATACATTAATCTTAGTTTTGTAAACTTTTAGTCTCTTCAATATTTTTAGCCTTTCCGGTTTTTATGTTTTTGATCCGTTGAATAAATACGCGTGCTATAATTTTTTGCATGGCTAATCTTTCTAATTCTCAATGTGCATATTTTATTTTTTGACTTTCTGGAAAAACCAAAACCAAATTACGAGAGGAACGATGATATGCAGTGATGCTAAGCCAATTTTTTTTAACAAACATGGTATAATTATAAATTTATATATGTTCTATTATTTAACCTATTTTTTTTTTTAACAAACATGGTATAAATGTAAAAATCCTTTTTTATATGTAGGATGTCCATTAGATATAAATGATCCAGGTTAGTTTCCATTCTTTTGTAAATAAAGCTTTTAAAATTTTAGTTGAATTTTAATTTCTTATACTTTCTGGGTATCAAACATTTTGATAATATATAGAAATATTACAAATGAGCATGGAAATAGAGAGTGTCAAAGAAAAGTCAGACATACTTGTGACAACACAAAATCAAATTCTAGAAAGCGTAAGCACGACCAAATGACAAGTCAAGTTAGAAAGAAAAGATCTACTAAAGGTAACTTATTTAGTCTTTGATGACTTTCTAATTAATCTGTATATACAATTTTTTAAAAACATAATGTATAACATTCACTTTTAGAGTGATCTGGAATCTGCCAAAAAATAAAGAAAATGCAAGTAATTTCTAAAATTAGTGTTTAACCCAAAGAAGAAAACATCAAAAGGTGAGATATTGTTATCACATGTTTCACCACATCGACTTTGTTTTCGCTGTCGTTGATTGAAGAACATGATGGTACCGATTCATAGACATAAGTGGGAAATCAATTCCTAATATATGGTGGATATACAGATATAAACTTCAATCTAGCAAAAACCGCACACACTTTTCCTTCTAGCAATTTAAAATTATTAATGATCCCAACAGTTGCAAATTATTAATCGTGTCTTTTCGTCTTGTCTCCATCTTTCAAAAATCACACCTCCTAAGTTTTGCATCTCTTTGTTGTACCTCCATGTTTCAAAAATCACATCTATTTATTTTTACACTCTTTTTATTCCATACCTCTATGTTTACATTTCTTAGTTGTACCTCCATGTTTCAAAGATCACATCCATTAATTTTTACACCTTTTTATTGCACACCTCTATGTTTTACATCTCTTTGTTTATTATATATAAACTTTTCTGGACAACATAAACATGTTTCGAAAAATTGTTTTCTGAGTATTTTCAAAACTTACAAGTTAATAAAATAAAATTAAAGAATTGTTTTATTGAAGTGTTTTTTTTTAAAATAAAATAGCAAACCCACTTTTTGTGTCAACTTTAATCCAACGGATGAGATTAATTCCAATTTTCCATCTAATGGTTTAAAATTATTGATGATCCCAACAGTTGCAAATTATTAATCGTGTCTTTTCGTCGTACCCCCATCTTTCAAAAATCACACCTCTTAATTTTTGCATCTCTTTGTTGTACCTCCATGTTTCAAAAATCACATCTATTTATTTTTACACATTTTTTATTTCACACCTCTATGTTTACACCCAGGTCCGGCCCGTGGCTAAAGCCCGTGAAGGTCGTGCTTTAAGCATCACGAAAATATATAAGTTGTAAGGGTATCAAATTTCAAAAGTGTGCTGTGGTGTAGTGGTTAACACATGTTTGAACGTTTTATATGTTGAGAGTTCAAACCAGACTTGATGCATTTTTGTGTTTTCATTTTACTTTTGTCTTTAGAGGGTTCAAAAAAAAATTTGCTTTAGGCATAAATATCTACTGCGCCGCCCTGTTTACACATCTTTGTTGTACCTCCATGTTTCAATATCACATCTATTAAATTTTACACCTTTTTATTTCACACCTCTATGTCTTACACCTCTTTGATTATTATATAGAAACTTTTCTAGACAACACAAACAAGTTTCGAAAAATTGTTTACTGAGTATTTTTAAAACTTACAAGTTAATAAGTAAAACTTAAGAATTGTTTTATTGAAGTGTTTTTTAAAATTTTTAAATATATAATAGCAAACCCACTTTTTGTGTCAACTTTAATCCAATGGATGAGATTAGTTCCACTTTTTCATCTAACGGTTTAAAATTATTAATGATCCCAACAGTTGCATATTATTAATCCTGTCTTTTCGTCGTATCCCTATCTTTCAAAAATTACACTTCTTAAGTTTTGCATCTCTTTGTTGTACCTCCATGTTTCAAAAATCACATCTATCCTTTATTTTTACACGTTTTTTATTTCATATTTCTATGTTTACACCTCTTTGTTGTACCTCAATGTTTCAAAGATCACATCATATTAATTTTTACACCTTTTTATTTCACACTTTTTTGTTTTTGTTACTCTTTGTTTATATAAAGTTGCAATGTGTTGATCCAACAAATATTTTGTTTCACTTTTTACTCGAAATGTAAAATTAACAATGTTAATCATTTCAAGTTTTTACTTTCCCGTGCGGCAACGCACGGACCGACATCCTAGTGAAATTAATAACAAATAAAAAAATAACAAAATTTTCATAAATTTTGTATAGAATTTTAATAAATAATTTCATGTGTGAGTGTTTAGTTTTATAAACATTTTGAAACTATAGAAAATAAATTAAAAAATAGATAATATTGAGAAACCAATTATTTATTATTTGTAATGAAAAAAAAAATGCTTGTTGACAAAAAAAAAAAACCATGCTTTTTGAACAACAACAAAAAAAGGTTTTAAAAATAACCTAAGAACAAAAAAGAAGGTTTAAAAAAAAGAACATGGGAAGTAAAAAAAATGTTTTTCTGCTCTGTGAAAAAGGCGATTTCTAAGGCGATTGTGCTTTTTTGGCGGTTGAACCTTATCTCTCCGGAGACGGTTATTGACGGTTTCGCCGGCGACGTGGGGATCTCCACTCTCTATGATCGTGTGGCGGTTATCTCCACGATTTGGGGTCTCCCTCTTCGTGATGTTCCCACAACGATTGATACCAAGACTCTGTTCTATAAATACCGTCTGCATGTGATGTATCTCCTTCATTACTTTCCTCCGATCACAACTGTAATCCTCCATTCTACACATTCTTGTTTTAATCTACTATCAATGGCTGATAATCTGAGAAGGGCCGTCCAAGACATCAATCTGGGTGTTGATGATGCTCCGCTTGAAATCCCTGAAGATGTGATCGCCAATGCTGCCGCCGAAAACCGCTTCATCCTTATGGGCCGTCCCGTCATGCCCCGTCGTCAAAACATCCGTTCAATCATTGCCTCTATGCCCCGAATCTGGGGTCAAGCCGGCATTGTTCATGGTCGAATTGTTGCTGGGAACAATTTCCAATTTATTTTCCCCACGGAAGGTGAATTGGAATTGGTTCTTCGCCGGGGTCCTTGGGCTTTCAATGACCGTATGCTCATTCTCCAACGGTGGTTTCCAAACGACAACCCTCCTCTCATTGATTTCATCCCGTTCTGGGTCCAAATTCGGGGAATACCATTTCAATTCCTCAACCGCGAAGTTATCTCATACATAGGCCGACAAATTGGTACACTGTTGGATGTTGACTACGATGCGGATGCTGCTGCTCGAGTTGAATTCGTCCGAGTCCAAATTCATTGGGACATCCACCTTCCTCTCCGCTTTCAGAGACAAATCCAATTCCAACCAGGGGTCTTTACCCTTCTGAGGTTTCGTTTTGAGAGATTGAGGGGTTTTTGTGAAGTCTGTGGTATGCTTACCCATGATACGGGTGCTTGTATCCTTCAGAATGGTGGGGAAGAACCTCTTGATGATCCTGATGATGATGAATTTGATCCTCCTGCAGTCAATGCAAATCCAGGTGTTATTATCCGTGAGATTGTGGATGATGTACCGCTGAATGAAGCTGCTCAAGAAGTGCCCAATCCGGACCCCCATATGGAGGCACCATTGGCTGACAATGCTCTCAATCGTGAGGCATTAGTGAACATTGAACCTCCAGTGATTGTTAACACTATGCCTCAGGGTGTTATGGATGTGACGATGACTGCTAGGGGTAAACGCAAGCGAGAAGTACCGTCTGATTCTTCTACTAGGATTGGAAACTCCCGGATGAATCATGAAGTTGGTGAAGGAAGCTGCTCTGGGGAGCCTTGCAGTCCCCAAGGTCTTGACAGAGGCGCGGTGGGCCCGGTACCACCATCTCCCCCATGAGGACAGCCGCTTGGAACTGCAGAGGACTAGGCAATGACCTCGCAGTTCGACGTCTCAAGGAGATTAAGAAGACTTTTTCTCCAGACATCATATGCCTCTTTGAAACAAAACAGGGTGATGACACTGTCAGAGAAGTTGGTGCTGAACTAGGGTATGATCGTGTAGTTACTGTTCCCCCCGTAGGATTAAGTGGTGGTGTTGCTTTATTTTGGAATAGTTGTATTTCTGTTTCTGTTCTTTCCCAATCTCCAAACCTTGTAGACACTCATGTTCAAATTAATGGATTTGGTTTCTACTTGTCTTGTGTATATGGTAATCCAAATCCATCTCTACGTCACTTGGTTTGGGAAAGGTTAGAACGGTTAGCAGTTAATAGAACTGGACCTTGGATGACTCTAGGAGATTTTAATGAGATTAAAAGCAACAGTGAAAAAAGAGGAGGACCCCCTCGTCCTGAAAGTTCGTTTGCTGATTTTAGACAGATGATCCAAGTGTGTGATTTACATGATCTGAAATATTCCGGTGATCCCTTTTCCTGGATGGGTAAAAGACATAGTCATGATGTTGCATGTTGTTTAGATCGTACAATGGTGAATACAGAATGGCTTGCTCAGTTTCCAGCTTCGCATACAGAATTTCTTGAACTGCTTGAATCAGATCACCGGCCGGTTATTACTACTATATCGAATGACTTTACACCCCGTAGAGGTCGGTTCTATTTTGATTCCCGAATGGTCAAACGAGAGGGTTTCAGTGCTGCAGTCAGTAAAGGATGGTTAACTAGAAGATCAGGTCAAGCAATGTGTCTTACTACTCGTCTGAGTGAGTGTAGAAGGGCGATCTCTACTTGGAAAAGATCAAATAGATCAAACAGTCAGGAGGAGATTGGTTTATTAAAATCTCTGCTAGATAAAGCTCACACCAATGGCTCTACCACGAATCACATTCGTGATTTACGACAACAACTGACTAGTGCCTATCAGAATGAAGAAGAATTTTGGAGAATCAAAAGCCGTAAGACTTGGTTATCGAGTGGAGATCGTAACACGAAGTATTTCTTTGCGACTGCAAAGTCTCACACGGCCCGAAATAAGCTGTTCTCTATTCTAGATGATGATCGCTTTGAACACTTTGGCGATGGTGAGATTGGTAAAGTAGCACAGGCTTATTTTACAAATCTTTTCAAAAGTGAATTATTTCCACAAAATAATCACTTCCATGTCTTCCAAGATTTCCACCAGCGAGTTACGCCAGAGATGAATGAAAACTTGGTACGACCGATCACAGAGGAGGAGATAAAGGATGCAGTCTTTGCAATTGGTGCTTTAAAAGCACCGGGGCCTGACGGATTTACTGGAGCATTCTATCAACACTTCTGGGAAACTACAAAGGACGCGGTAATACATGAAGTCAAAAATTTCTTTGAGAATGGTGTTTTTGATAAGAACCTAAACCATACTAATATCTGCTTAATACCAAAGACCGCTGATGCAAACCACATGAGTGAGTTCCGCCCTATCGCGCTATGTAACGTTAGTTACAAGATAATCTCTAAAGTATTGGTGGCGAGGCTTAAACAACACCTCAACCATATCATCTCTGAGGAGCAGGCTGCTTTCATTCCTGGTAGGAACATCACAGACAATGTTCTCATCGCACATGAACTCATACATGCTTTAAAGGTCAAACGTCGGTGTGCTAACTCATATATGGCAATCAAGACTGATATCACTAAAGCCTATGACCGCCTTGAGTGGGATTTCCTTCAAGAAACTCTGTTCAAATTCGGATTTGATATTAAGTGGATCCAATGGATAATGACTTGTGTCAGAACTCCGACTTTTTCAGTTAATGTCAACGGTAATCCACAAGGCTTCATTCAGCCAGAAAGAGGTATAAGGCAAGGTGATCCTCTCTCACCTTATCTATTCATTCTCTGTGCGGAAGTTCTGAGTCATTTGATGAAGCGTGCAGAGGCAAGGGGTTTGATTAAGGGTGTTAAGATTAGTAATGCTAGTCCGAGGGTGAGCCACCTGCTTTTTGCTGATGACTCGTTGTTTTTTTGCCAAGCAAACTCAAGGTCATGCACAGTTTTGAAAGACATACTCCTACAATATGAAAGAGCATCGGGACAGAGAATCAACAAAAGGAAGTCTGCAATAACATTTGGTAAACGAGTTCCAGATACAACAAAAACTCACATCCGTCATTGCCTTGATATTCATAATGATGGAGGATGCGGTAAGTACTTAGGACTTCCGGAGCAGTTTGGTAAAAAGAAGATTGAACTTTTCCAATATATTGTGGAAAAGGTTCAAAACAGAACAAAAGGTTGGAACAACAAGTTCTTGTCTCATGGCGGTAAGGAGATCTTATTAAAAGCAATAGCGTTAGCAATGCCTGTCTACACAATGAATTGTTTCAAGCTCCCTAAAGGTATCTGTAAGGAAATTGAAAGAATCTTAGCAAACTACTGGTGGAACACTCAGCAGAATGGTAATGCAACTCACTGGGTTGCATGGGATCGGCTAAAGTTTTTAAAAAAAGAAGGAGGGCTTGGTTTTAGGGACATTGAGAAATTTAATGAGGCACTACTTGCTAAACAAGCATGGCGAATTCTTCAACACCCGCATAGCCTACTCTCCCGTATCCTTAGAGGGCGATACTTTTCAGGCTCTGTATTCTTGATGCTACGAGAGGGACACAACCTTCCTTTGGGTGGCAGTCAATACTAGTTGGTCGTGATCTTTTGAAGAAGGGTTTACGGTTCACAGTGGGTGATGGCACATGTATCAGTTCGTGGTCTGATCCATGGCTTCCCGTGCATCCTCCTCGTCCCCCTGACAATTCATGTTCCGCAGAATGATATGGTCTCTGTTGATAATTTATTTTTGCCAAATAAAAGTGGTTGGAATGAAAGATTAGTTAGAGACTTAGTCCATCCGGATGATGTTAGGCATGTGCTCTCAATCAAGCTTAGTCAATGGCAACATCAAGACTATTTAGGCTGGCACTATACAGACAATGGTATCTATACAGTTAAGTCAGGTTATTGGTTAGCAACTCATCTCCCAGGCCAAGAATTTCAGGTCAGACCACCCAATGGTGATCCACAAACTAAGTCTAAGATATGGAAGTTAAAAATCCCCCCGAAACTCAAACACTTCCTCTGGCGTTTATCTTCAAATGCGCTAGCTACGGGTTCAGAACTTGATCGTCGTCATATGGTTGTGAATCCATTCTGCAAACGGTGTGTCTCTGTTTTTGAAACAACAGATCATCTTTTCTTCACATGTCCTCACGCAATGCAGATTTGGAGAGGTTCAAACATTCCAATATCCAGCTTACTGCTCCCGAATGTTACACTGGAAACAAAAATCTCCGAGATCCTGCGTTTTCACAGCCAACGTCAAAGTTATGATAGACTTTCTCTTTTGCCTTTCTGGATATTATGGAAAATCTGGACAAGCCGCAACAAACTTACCTTCCAAAAGCAACTTCATCCTTGGTATCGTGACCTTCGAGATGCGAAACAAGAAACTGATGAATGGTTATCAGTCTTGTCTACCAATATTGAGTCCTCTTCTCATGTTCAATCTGCAAGTAATAGTTCGACGAACTGAACCAACTTGCGAAACCTCCCCACGATTGGATTAAATGCAATTATGATGGTAGTTACATAAGTGAAGAACGACATGCTACCGCAGGTTGGTTGATACGAGATGCACATGGTAGACTCATAGAAGCCGGTCAACAAACAGGGAATGTTGTCGCCCGCATTAGCTGAGTGCCAAAGTCTAATCTTTGCGATGCAGCAAGCTTGGAACAGAGGATTTTCAAATATTATCTTTGAGGGTGACTGCCAGCAATTAATAGATGCAATTCATAACAATGGAACTCGGTTTGATATCTATAACCGGCTCCAAGACATTCAAGGATGGGCATCAAGATTCACCAATATTATGTTTAGATGGACATCAAGGCGCGCCAATGGATTAGCTGATAAACTAGCAAAGTCTCAACGTTTTATGCTCTCAAATTTCTCAGTATTCAATGATGTACCACCATGTCTTGTACATGTTTTTAACTCTGTAAACAGTTCATAACATAATGCAATTAAGTGTTAAAAAAAAAAAAAAAAAAAAGAACATGGGCAATGATTCAACTACATTCGGCCCAACTAACAAACTGATGGGTTTAAACGTCGTCGTTGCGGTGTAAGAATTGATTTATGAGAAAGACCACGCCGCCCTTGCGCGTTAGTCATGCCAACGAAGGCTATATCTGTCTTTTTCATGTGGTATAAAATTTTGAATTAAATAAATTAAGTGGGATAGCAAAATAAGAAAATTCGAAAAGGAAGAAGAAGAAGAAGAAGAAGAAGAAGAAGAAGAAGAAGAAGAAGAAGAAGCGAGTGACGAAGCCATTCGATTTCCCTCTGCTTGTTTTAGGTTTATTTCGATTTCCCTCTGCTTGTTTTAGGTTTATTTCGATTTTCCTCTGCTTGTTTTAGGTTTAGGATTTGCATTTGATTATTCAGAATCAGAGATTTTTGATTTTTGTTTTCTGATTTCGATTGCTTTTTTTTTTATCTTCCTACTCTGAATCTGAGGTTTTAGGATTTAGCTTCTTCCGAATTCGCTTTGCCTGTGCTTGTTTTAGGTTTTTTTTTCAGAATCTGAGATTTTAGGTATCGACGTTGTTCCTAATTTGATTAGCATTTTTGTTTTCTGATTTCGAACACTGAATCTGAGGTTTTAGGATTTGTCTTCTTCCGATTTCGCTTTGCGTTCTAGGTTTTGGATTCTCCTTTTTTCTGTTTGTTGTTTCTGATTCTGGCTTCCTTTTTGAAAACTTCTCTTGTTCTTCACCAGATATGACTGAGCGACTTAAAAGATTTGTCTTGGGAGATACACAGAGGAATGTGGATAGAGCTGTAAGACTGGTTGATGCAGATATTAAGCTGTTGAAGAGGGTGGCATCCGGGCATCAGGACGATATTGATACATTTGAAGAAAGAAAAGCTTCAACTAACAATGAAAGAACAATCGAGATGATTGATCAAAGCATTGCTCGGTCAAGAGGAGAATTTCAGCGGATCAACCAAGAGATAAGACTCTTGGAAGATGAGGTGACGTCTTACTTATATTTTATTTACATATATAGATAGATTTACTATTCTAAATATGATTTTAATTTGGATTCTTTCTGTTACAGAAATTTGCCCTTTTAAGGAGCAAAGCTGCAAAGTCTTTGTATAGTGCTCTGAGGGCCGTGAATCACGCTAGAATTAGATATCACAGGTTTTTCTATCTTATCATCGTTTTTTTTATTTTTTCTTTCGGATTCCCATGTTTGTGTTTGATTGATTTTTTTAAAATTCTCTTTGTTCTTCTTCTCACAGGATATCTGGGTGCTTCGGAAAATGTTTATGGGGAGATACCAGCAAGAACGTTGATGCTGCGATAACCGTGGTAGATAGGAGCATTGTCCAGTTAAATGGATTTTTGGAAGAATACGACCTTAAGATCGGTAGAGTGGGACGTCGAAGGGCTAGAACTAATAACCCCACAAGTATAGTTCAATCTTATTATCTTCCTTTTCCTTGTTGAATCTTATCGTTTTCCTTTTCCTTGTTGAATCTTATCATTTTCCTTTTCCTGCAGAGCAAGAAAGGTATGATCACACTATTGAGCTCTTAACAAAGGAAGTTGTGCAAATCAACTACGCGGTTCAAGTCCTGGAGGAAGAGGTTTAACATTTTTTTTTTGAGACCTTTTTATAATAATTATACTATCTCTACTTTAAATGTCATATTATTTTGGATTTTGTCACAGAAAAAACAGATTCAAGGCTTCAAAAATGCGATATATTTTTTTAGAGGTATAAGTTCAGTGAACAGCGGCAGAGAAAGATGCTGGTAAGAGTAATTTAACTTTAGGTAATTAATTTTAGAACATTTATTAATTATTACTGATATATATTTGTTTTGTTTATGGCAGAGGGGAACAATGAAGAGAAGAGAAAATAGACAGTTCAGGAATTGTTTTTTTTTGTTGATGATGTCGTAACTACATGGAATGTGTCAATGTGATACTCATAGCAGAGTAGTGAGAACTGAAAAGTAGTATTCTTGTTTCCTTAACAATGGTGTAGAGTCATTGCTAGAGAATATTGACAAGTTATATATAACATAATTACAGGGATTGTGGTATCTTTAAAATTATTTGTTTGGCTTTTACAAACTTAAAATGAATGTTTCTCTAGCTGGTTTGGTAGAATAGGTTCTTGATGGTTTCCCTGGAAGTGTGTGAAATTTGCAATTCACACTGTGTGGAATGATCTCTTTGGCTTCATCAATAGGTGTACATTTCAAGAAATGGTGTTTGATGCAATCGAAGATTAAAGCAGGGGCAATTTGGTGCCCTTATTTCAATCGATAAACTAAAAGGCGCCATTTTAGGTTTCTCCGATACACTTGTTTTTTTATGACACTTTACACAGTACTAGAAAGAAGTAGAAGTGATGATAGAAGTGGCATTATCGTATCTCAAGTCACACTCTAACTCAAGTAGCCTTGGCGATATAGACAAGTCTACTTCATCATCTCCAACACCAGAAAACATCAGCTAAAACCTGCAAACCTTCAGGGATTGTAAACATAGATGATCACGGTAGTTGCTGCATTGATGAAGTTGGAGCTTTGCATATTGACGCAGAGTGTGTTGTTCATTACGGTCAAACATGTCTAAGCCCGTGAGTCAATCGACCCTGTTGTGTAGTTGCTGTGACTTCCCTTGTTGAAACAATGTCTTTATTGTGAGTGTTTATGTTTGTTGCAGGACATCGGTTCTTCCAGCATTCTTCGTTTTCGGGAAATCTTCGATGAACGTCTCCAGCTGCGTTAAGCATTTGGTAGTTTATGCGTCACAGAGCGATAAGCCTATTATGGTATGTGAGGCTAGTTTATCTTTATTATTATGAAATAGTGTTAAAGTGTTCTGTTTTCTCAATCTTTGAACTTTGTTATCAGATTCTTTATGGACTAGACTACTCCCATATGATTCCGCATACCCGAGAAGAGTTAGGATTATCAAAGACTGAATCTCTTCAGTTGAAGTTCTCTGTAGCAAATGTCTTGTGTTCATTTATTAGTCCATCCAAAGACCCTAGAGAGTCCATGGAGCATCCGAGACCATAATAGCTTATCCTCATCTAGAAACTATAGACTGGGAGGGCTAACTTGGGACTTGCCAGAAGGAAGCAAAATCGAGGACTATCTACTTTTCTGGATCGGTTCTGACAGTTCAGCTTTCGCCAATGTAGTACTCACCTTCAATGGTTATGACATAGGTATATAATTTCTGGCTTTATCCATGGAAATCTCTTGATCTATTTTCTTAAACAAAATACCTAATTGATTGACAAAGACCATGAATAGCTTATTTTCTTGGTTATGTTTTGTTTGTTAATCTTAGTCAGATATGATGCTGAAGAAGATCCTTTGGTGACGGAATTTTATCAACATAGAAGGATACTTCAGCGACGGTATACTCACTTGTTTCAAGCAGACATCATACATCACCAAAATATCAAACTTCGTCAATTCTTATAATCTTTTCTTTATCATCTCTGTGGATTTTTACATTTCTTGTCCTCACTCAGAGTTATGTTTTCCAGATATTACTTGGTGGAAAAAGCCAAGGATGCGAATATTGTAGGCATTTTGGTGGGGACTCTTGGTGTTGGTAAGTTCCCATTCTTATGCATTTGTGATGTCAAGGTTGATAAGTTTTTCATTGAATGTCTAATAATATCACATGGCATTGGATGCAGCTGGTTACCTTCATATGATTCACCATATGCAAGCACTCATATCTGCAGCTGGCAAAAAATCTTACATTCTTGCCATGGGACGACCTAATCCGGCCAAACTCGCAAACTTCCCCGAGGTAAGTTAAACAACGGCCTGTCATGTTAGCTGTTAATTATTACAAGTGAAATATGTCAAGTGAGTTGGTGTCTTTTCTTTCCTGTGTTTGTCTCTTAGTGCGATGTATTCATCTACATCTCATGTGCCCAAACCGCTCTTTTAGATAGCAAAGAGTTCATGTCCCCTGTCATAACTCCGTTCAAAGCCAATCTTGCTTTTAGCAGGTACGTTCATAGGGGAAATTATTATATGCAGTAATCTTTATAGTTTTTGAATTCGATCCACGAGTTCCTTAATCGACGTCTTTGGAGTTTCTGTTTCCACAGAGGGAGTGAGTGGACTGGTGCATACCTAATGCAATTCCAAGACGTGATCAACTCTGTAAAATTAGAATCAGTTGCTGCATTGATGAAGTTGGAGCTTTGCATATTGACGCAGAGTGTGTTGTTCATTACGGCCAAATATGTCTAAGCCCGTGAGTCAATCGACAGAGCATAAATACCAAACGTCTTTCAACAACAAAAATTGAACATTGACAAGCTGAAAGGGCAGAGACAAGACTGGAAACGTCTTCCAACGCTATTAATGTATCGGCTTTATCCAAGTCAAGAAGAAAGTTCGAGAGAGAGAGAGAACGACGCAAACAGTAAACTAAATAAGCAGCAACAACTTGGCATATTATAGATTTATAGGAAATAATTCATTAACTTAAACAAACCATTCATACATAACTGATCGACGGATTGGTGGGGGTAGTCTAGAATAGATAGAAAAAAAAAAGAGACTGAAAAGAAAAGGGACAAGTTAAAAGAAGAAACAAAATAGACTTCTTCTAGTCTTTTGGGCGGTGAAGAACTCTGCATCCTGCAGTGCTTCAATCTGTTTTTTAAGGCGTCTTTGGACGTACTCCACCTGTGTCAAAAAAAAGAAAGGAGGTGATTGATAAGATAGCCAACAAGCACACTCAGAATCCATTTAACGAGAAACATATATATATGTAACAAAAAAAAAAAAAAACTTATATATAAAAATGCTCTCACTTCATATCGAAGAACCAGCATCCAACCGGCATGGTATCTAATACCACGATGAGCTCTGTCCTTAGATGACAAAAGAACTGTAGTAGTTTTACATGAAAGAATGAATTGAATGAAAAATATCAGTAGTAGATCAAACATTGCTAACACAGCAGTACAGAGCAAGTAAAATAAAGATGGGGTCGTACACATTTTTGTGGATTCCAACACGGATTTGCTAAGTGCCTCAAGCTTTCTGGATGTGTCTGCAGCCATGTCCAGGTAGTATTTCTCATCTTTTGCATGATCTTCAATCGACTGAGAGAAATAACCGACCGTAGTGTACCATTATTGAGAAAGGCAGACACAATATACTAACCAGTATAAAAAGACTTTGCTCTACAAAATTTGAATTCTCAAATAGCCATATATATATATATATATAGTTAATTTTTTTTTTAAAAGATATAATTCCGACATAGTATGAAACAACATTATTGTACCTTGTTTAATAAGTCTATAATTTTTTGAAGATCTCTAATATGTTTCTTGGGATTGCCCGACTTGAAGAAACCCGTTCCTCTCCGAACAGAACTAATTTTGCATCCAACCAACCAAAAAAAGAAAAAAAAAAATCAAAACTTTGACGCAATCAATCAATCGGCCTGAAAAAAGAATTAGGGTTTTTATATGGTTCCATCTCTATATATAACTACACAAATCCAAAGACCAAAGTAAACCACAAAACCCTTACTCATCATGCTGCAGCAATTTAGATCTGAGCCTGGTTGGGAGTGATCGGAAAGAAGGTAGAAGAAAAGGTCTTCTTGTCTCCTCCATCGGTTATAGTTTCCTCCTACTAAATGATGAAAGAGAGAGAGAGAGATATTAAAAGTATCATTTCTAAAAAAGAAAAGAAAAAGAACTTCCAATTTGCTTCCCCAAAATATATTCTTTTAACAACTCGTCTATTACCACTACCACCACATATAGACTTTTGGAAACGGGATTATTAAGAAATTTTCCACTTTTCACTCCAATTATTTTAAATCTGCTATTTTTTAAAAAAGTATTTTAAATTTACCATTTTTGGTCACTTAAAAATTAAAATCTATACTATTATAAAATTTTAAAACTAAAATACATACTTCACAACAAATACTAAACCCTACAAAAAAATGAATTGAAAAAACCTCAAACATAATGTATAAAAAATTATGTTTTAAAATCTTGAAAATTGGCAAACCCATAAGATTTTAGCCAAAAATGGAAAAAATCCACAAATACCACTAAAAAATTGTTTCTTTCATAATTAACTTTTTTTGGAAACAACATAGTATTTCACCAAATTCTTTTATTGATTTGAACATAGAAAAAAACACATACATTACTATTGGAAATGTTAGTTCCGATTTTGGAAATGTTTCTTCACTTTTTCCTGTTTTCCAAACTTTTGTTTTGAAGAAGAAATTATAGAAAATAGGGTTGATAAATATAACTTCTTTATTTTCGTTACAAGTCTACTAAAGAAGTTACTTGCTTGGGAGTAGGTATAAACCTTTAGCTTCTGTAACCTTGTTGATTGCAATTTTGGTATGTGGATCTTCTCTAAGCTCTGTTCTCCATGATTTCCATGTTGTTGATTGCAATTTACTAAAAAAGCACTCTCAAATTCTTGTTCTTTTGTTTTGATGCAGCTGTTGTAAGCTTGAACCTTTAGCTTCTCTAATATTGTTATTTGTTCTTTAAAACTTCGTTAATTCAGCTTCATCGCGTAGTTGTGTGTGCTCAAATCTCTTTGTAAACTGGATCTTATATTCTTTGTTATCTCTCTGGTTAGTTATATAACATTCAGACATATTTTTTCGAGCTTTTCAAGTTGCATGATCCCTCTGAGCCCACTTCATGTTTCAGGCACTTATAAGGAAGAGATTGCTTCTGACTGTCACTATGGATACCAAAAAGTTGGATACTGGCTCCAATGATGCAATCAGCTGGCTCCCTCATGAGGTTCTGGGCGACATCTTGTCCAGAGTTCCGACCAAACTGGCTGCTTCAACATCTCTGCTCTCGAGAAAGTGGAGGGATGTGTTCGCATTGAGGGATAGTCTCGATTTTGATGATTCTGCATCTCTGAAACGGAATAAAGAGGGTAAAGTAGAGAGGGATGTGATCCTCCGGGAGTGCTTCAGGAACTTTGTCGATAGAACACTCGCTTTGCAATTGCAATGCGCTTCTCCTCTCAAGAAATTCTCTCTAAGATATCACGTTGGTGACGACGCTGAGATGGCTCATGTGGTCCGCTGGGTATGTAATGTCTTAGAGCGTGGCGTAGTGGACCTGCACGTTAGTTTAGCTCCTCACGATGAAATCTTTTTACCTCCTGCGCTCTACACGAGCAAGACGCTCGTTAAGCTTTCACTGGGAACCAAGATTAGTTTAGGAAAGCTTCCTCCAGATTTGTCTCTTCCAGCGCTTAAGACTCTCTTCATCGATGCTATCTTTTTTGAATATGAAGATCTGAGTTACGTGCTTCTTCCTGGTTGTCCCGTGCTCGAGGAGCTTTTTGTACGCCACAATGACTTTTACGCACAACCATACTGCATATCCAGTCGGACCATCCATAAACTAACAGTTCAATACGATTCTAACTTTGATATTGGCTCTTTGACGATGTCATTTGATGCCCCAAGTCTTGTCTTCCTGGACTACTCCGATTATGCCCTGTCTAGCTATCCACAAGTTAACTTGAAGTCCCTAGTCGAAGCTAGGCTGGACCTTCGTTATCATTCTAAAGAGATCAAGAGGCCAAATATATGGGGTCTCTTTACAGGGATAAGCCACATTAAGACCCTGCATCTTTCTGCCAATTCTGCTGATGTAAGTTTTGCCACTTTCTTCTATTAACTTTTTTTTTTTTAAAAAACCTTTTAGACATTCTTGAAGTTCGTGTGCGTGTGTGTATTTCAGGTGATCTCTCGATGTGTTAAACATGGACTAGTACTACCGGTGTTTAACAATCTGGTAAGCTTGACCTTTGGGAGTAAGAATAAACGAGGTTGGAGACTACTGCCGCATCTGCTTAAGCAGTGTCCTATGCTTGAAACTCTAACCGTCCAGGTACATATATCTCATTTTGCTTAACCCATGAACGAATCTATCTATAGATAGAGGGACACAAACATATATAGTTGTTGATCATTTTACATGCATCTCTCCAGGGTCTGGATGGTCATATATCTGATGTGACTATGCGTGCATCCCAAGTGAAAGTGTTGTTAAGGAGGCTGGAGGCACACTGCTAAAGACTTGGAGCACTTGAAGAGTTTACTGGGGACCCAAATGTGACAATGACTAACTGGACTATCCACGGAATTTATAAACATAATTATACAAGAAGCTTGTAAAGTCTTGCTTAACATATGAATTTATACTCAACATACTAAAAATTCATACTAAGTTCATACCTAATTCTTAAGTATTTTGATACAAAATCATAAATTTTTTTTATATTTGTGAGTCCATACATATACATAACTTCATAACGAGATTTCAAAAAATAGTTTGTGTTTATGATTTTAATGGAGTTTTTCTTTATTCGAAAATGAGAATTTTTGCAATTTTATAAAACTGATTTTTCAGTGTTTCATGATTCACGTATAATTTGTACTGTTTTCAATTCAATGTATGATGATTAACGAAGAATGACACATCTTTTGCATATTTTTTACCATTTAACATTTTTAATTATCTACGCGTTGAAATTATTATTTTTAGAAGGTAAATAATTCTATAGAATTTTGTTCCATTATTTTGTTTAAAAAAAATAAATAAAAGAAAATTTTCATTTTTGAGGAAAAGGAAATAAAAGAAAGAAAAATTTTTCTCAAATTAAGAAACCTTTGGTAAATTGGTTTTTGAACCCATATGTCCGCTTCAATTCAATTTTGAGTGTAACAGCTAACCGGACATTATAATTTGGACCGGTTTAGCCCATAGTGCCGTTTGACATCCCTAGCGCCTATCTAAGTATACTGTATCAATATATATATATTAGTCTTGCGAGAAAGCCAGAACAATCAATTCAATCGGTAAACGAAAAGGTTGAAGCTTTTACTCTTTTGTAAGTTTCGTGGAACCATCATTGTTTAATTGCAATTGTAGGATTTGAATCTTCTATGATCTCTGTTCCTTTATGATTTCCTCTCGGTTCTTACAAGCGCTTAAATTGTTGTTCTTTTGAGTTTCCACTAGATTATAGATAGACTGGTTTTGTAATGAGGCTGTTGTAGTAGTTTGACACTAATCGGCTTTCTCGTGTTACTCTAGCTCGATTCAGTTTTTTTAAAAAGGGATCAAGCTTGAACCTTTAGCTTTTCGTATTAATTCATCGTCTAGTTGCGTGTCCAAATTTTTGTAATTGTGAAATCTGTCTTTCATGGTTTGTGGAACTTGTCTCTTCTTTGCTATCTCTCTGGTTATTATTATAACATTCATACACTTTTGAGCTCTCGCTAGGTTTTATAAATATCCAATTTTTTTATTTCGTTTGGTGCGTTATGGCTTTTATCCAGCAGTTCAATCACTCTGAGCTGACTTCATGTTTCAGGCACTTACTTTTAAGGAAGAGATTGCTTCTGTCTCTCTATGGATACCAAAATGTTGGATACTGGCTCCGAAGATGCAATCAGCTGGCTCCCTCATGAGGTTCTAGGCGACATCTTGTCCAGAGTTCCGACCAAACTGGCTGCTTCAACATCTGTTCTCTCGAAAAAGTGGAGGGATATGTTTGCATTGGTGCACAATCTCGATTTTGATAATTATGTCTTCCTCCAACCGGAAGATGGTAAGCGAGAGAGGGACGAGATCCGGGAGTGCTTCAGGAGCTTTGTCGATAGAACACTGGCTTTGCAATGCGCTTCTCCGCTCAAGAAGTTCTCTCTAAAATATCACATTGGCGACGACAGTGAGATGGATCATATGTACCCCTGGATAAGTAATGCCGTAGAGCGTGGTGTAGTGGAGCTTGACGTTTGTATTGAGCCTACCTATGGTGACATCTTGCTGCCTTATGAGTTCTTCATGAGCAACACATTGGTTAAGCTGACACTGGGGACACGAATTTCTTTAGGAAAGTTTCCTCCAGATTTGTCTCTTCCAGCACTTAAGAGTCTCTTCTTGGACTCGGTCGTTTTTGAATATGAAGATCTGTGTCATGTGCTTCTTCCTGGTTGTCCAGTGCTCGAGGATTTAGTCGTACGTCACAAGTACTTCGAAGCACTCCCATACTGCATATCGAGTCGGAGCATCAAGAAGCTATCAGTTCACTACGATTGTGAGCTTGAACTTGGTCCCTATAGTGTTATGTCATTTGACGCCCCAAGTCTTGTGTCCTTGGACTACTCCGATTATGCCTTGGCTATATACGAACAAGTTAACTTGGCTTCCCTAGTGGAAGCTAAGCTGGATATTCGTTATTCTAAAAGAATCGAGAGGCCTGATGTATCAAGTCTCATTGAAGGGATATGCAACGTGGAGACCCTGCATCTTTCTCCCGGTTCTGTTGATGTAAGTTTGCCACTTTCTTTCTTTCTTTGCAACTTTGTAAAGAGCTTGGACATTCTCTCTAAGTGTGTGTGTGTGTGTTTCAGGTGATTTCTCGATGTGTTAAACGTGGAATAATTCTACCGTTGTTCAACAATCTGGTAAGCTTGTCTTTTGGGAGTAAGAATAATGAAGGTTGGGAACTGCTGCCATATCTGCTTGAGCAGTCTCCAAAGCTGGAAACTCTAATCATCCAGGTATATATATCATTAGCAAAACCCATGAAACGTATAGTATATATATAAAGAGAGACAGAGATAGGGACTTAGTGGTTGATCCCTTACACATGCTTCTTCTCCAGGGGCTGGATAGTTACAGAGGGGATGTGACCATTCATCCATCCCAGGTGAAGGTGTTGCGTGTTCTTGGTTATGGAGGAACCGCTAAAGCGTTGGAAGACTTGAAGAAATTGATTGGTGAGTCGGAATGCCTTGAAGTGGTGCAAGTGGAGGTTGTGCAAGGTGCTGTGGAAGATGGTGGTGTTATATCGCAAACATACAACGATCTAAGGAGGCTCCTTGGTGTTTCACTCCCATCCAAGTGCAAGATCATGGTCGCATAATTCAACTCCACCAGAATCTTCAACAACCTTCAAAGAAAAAACAAGTAGTAGTCATGCATAGCAACACTTGAGAAAACGGATAGACATCATATTTATATTTGAGAACAGCAATGTTTTTACCATCATTTTTTTCTAGAACACTTATAATGATATGCTTTGAACTTTTAAATCGTATTTATATATCCAATTATATGATTTTTGGAGTTTAATTGGGTAGTAATCCCGGATATAATTTGTTGGTAGACCGAGCTAAACGTCAGCTCAAGCGAGACGGCGGCGTTTCGTATAATTCTGGTTTGTTTCTTTGTCTCTTTAGCCGTGATTCCAAGTCTATTAATTAAATTACTCTTAAAAGTCTAATAATTATTTTGCTTTAATGAAATTAAGAAAAATATTACAAAGAAAAAATATCAAAACTTCCACAAATTTGTATAGATTTTAATAAATAATTTTACTTTCAATAAAATGGGTGAGTGTTTAATTTTATAAAGATTTTGAAACAATAGACAATAAATTAATAAATATATATAATATTGAAAAACAAATTATTTATTATTTGTAATTAAAAAACCCCATGCTTTTTCTTCTTCTTCTTCTAAATTGAGTATTATGGGGGAAGTTTTGAACAACAAACTGAAAACTCCAAGGCTTTGGAGAGAGAGAGTGACTGAACAAAACAAACAAAATTGATAAATAGAACTTAAAATTTTAAAACTTTAGTTAAAAAAATCGTCTCGCGATATATCGTAAGTTAAAATCTAGTATGTAAAATGTGTTCAAACATTAATGTGTTAGATTGATTATAAGGTTTATTTTATTCATTGAAAGACTCTGGTTGAGACAGAGTGTGTACTTTGATGATCTTTTAAGTGTCGTTGTTTTAAGCAAAAAGACGATCGTAAATAAGAAAGAGGCACAATCCGGTTTATTTAGGGTTATTTCCTTAAACAACAACAAAATCAATCTCTCAATTTCTCACTTCTTCTCCTATCGATTAGAAGAAACTCTCGCAAATTTCACTCTCTTCGATTAGATGATGGAGCACAAGAACAGATCATTGCTTTCACACGCACTGATCTACAGTGTCGTCTATGGGATTGCAAGTGGTCCTCTCTCCCAACGAGTTTTCCTGTTAATACCTTCCTAGCTACTGACAGTTGCTGGTGAAACCTATGAAAATGCGGCGATAGTTATCGGTGGATATGAGGACACTGAGCAATATCTCAATTATTTATTTATATTAGTCTCTACTTCTTTTATTTTTAGAAATTTAAATATACAGGCGTACGCTTTGGCGCGCAAGGCACATACAACTCCATATCATGTTTAGTAATCATTTAAATAGATGATAAATAGTACGCAAAAGTACAATACAATATCTTATTTTTGATTCTTTTTTAAAAAAAAAACTATTATTTTTTCCCAGTTTTGAATATCATTTACATTGTTTAAACTTTTGTTTTTATATGTTGGTGTTGGTTATAAGATACATCTAACAAATGACGGACAAAAATCCACCTTGATTTTAAAAGTTTTAAATTAATATTAAGATTTTTTTTTTTTTTTTCGCAAAAATTAATATTAAGATATACTTCTAATACTTCCATTCAAAACTACTTCTCCCTAAAAAAACTAAGGCCTTGAATGGCACCTGATTTTGGTACAGTTTTTGGCTTTAGATTTTATAAAATCAATTTTCTATGCCATTCACGATTTTGAGAAAAATAGATTTCCTAAAATTTAGGAAAACCAGATTTTGGAAGATTTTAGCCATTTGTTCATAAAATCTAAAAACCACATTTTGTGGGTTTTTCAACGTGACTTTTTCTTTTTTTCTTTTTTTCTTTTTCTAATATATATTTATTATAATTTCTTTAAATTTTAAGACAAACTAAAACCTATTTTTTTTTGTTCATTGAACAAACTAAAACCTTTTTTTGGTGCCATGAACAAACTAAAACCTATTCTATGGGTATTTCCTAAAGACTTGCATATTTTTTATTATTAAACTAATCTTTTTTTGTATACTGATTTACTACTATAAAAGAGTAACCTTTCATACTTGTCTTCTACAATCACATAAATTTCATTTCCATCGGATGAGTGCAAACATCTCTGCAAATTAAGCTTGGATTTTGCGGTAAATTTTAGTCTAACACCATTATTTATTTATATCAACACCATTTGTTTAGAAACTTTTATTTTGTTGTTACGATGTTTACATTATATTTTATTATAGGTATGGCTTATCGTGGACAATCATCATCAAATGCGAGAGAGGTACCTATTTAGTTGATATGTTTATTTTCTAGTGATGTCTATCCTACTGTAGTACAAAATTATCTTGACTAATTATGTGTATGTAAATAAATAAAATGATATAAAGCCGAAGCTTCAATGGACCGATAGTATGGTTCATCATTTTCTTGAAATATATGAGACTGAGATGGAGCTTATTAATTGGCGTATTGGCCCTCTAAAGAAAGAGAGTAAAGCGAGAATTAAGGATTTCAAGAGGCCACAGGTCACGATCTTGAATGGCTTCCACTAAAAAACAAATTTTACAATCTTAAAAAGCTTTATGATGTTTATCGTCGTCTGATCGAAAAAACTGGAGTTGGACTTGATTCCACCACTCAAGCTATTGACATGGACGACGCATGGTGGAATGAACGTATTAAGGTAATATTTACATATCGTATCACATGGTTTTGTTAGTTAACAACATATAGTAAACTAATATATTGAACTTTAATTTTTTTTATTATATTGGAAACACCAATTGCTTCAAAGCTCCGAGCAAATCCTCTTATCGACCTCGATAGAATGGATCGGCTTTTCAGCACCAAACACATTGGTACTGATGATGGATACTATCCAGGTTCTGGAGTGGATCAGTGTACGGAGTCAGAGACCGCTACTGAAAATGATTCTGAAACAGTGAATCTAGGAAATGATTCCGATGTGCCTTCAGAAAACCTGAGCGAAACACCATCTTCATACAACCATAGCACAAAACGTGTATACGGAAACTCTACACGTCCTTCATATTCAACACGTAAACGAGCAACGTCAAAAGTTTCGTACGACTTTGTGACAAATGACGCTTACAAGAAACGAACAGAAATTTATGAGCAAGCCCAAGATAACAAGTTGGAACGAGCAATTGAATCACTACTAACACTCCCTGGACTTCAATATGACTCCTCTTTATATTGGGGAGCGGTGAGTGTGCTTCAAAGCAACGAGACGCATGCACGTGTTTATCTAACACTACCCAATGACGATGCTAGGATCAAATATCTCGAGCGGACAGCGGGAATAAGCCGAACAGCTGAATAGGCTAATGAATAATATTTATCACAAGAAAACTTTTTTATTTCACTTTTGTTGAATGTTTTTAGTTTGGCTTAGAATAATGATTTTTTATCTTTCTGTTGTTTTTGAAATTAATAAATATCTTCCATTTTCACCTTAGTAATTCATTATTCTTTTCTTTTTTTTAGAGGGAAGCGTTTTACAGAATGCTTGAAGATGATGAGGCAGAAGATGGAAGCATTAACTTTGGAGAATCATTCATGGATCCTTACTCCATGAGTATAGAAAGGAGACCGATGAATGAAGATCCAGAACGTGGCCGAAGATACGTATATGAACTAATTCATGGTCATGAGAAACAATGCTACGACATAATTCGGATGTATCCACCGGTGTACATCAAACTATGTGAAAAACTTAAGGAGGACCATCACTTGATGGAAACCGATGAAGTAAGCATCCAGGAAAGCGTTGCAATTTTTCTCACCATATGCGCTCAAAACGGAACTCAGAGGTATGTTGGAAAAATATTTGGTCATTCACAAGAAACCATAGGCAGAAAATTTCACGAAGTGTTGAATGCCCTCGAACACATGGCGGTTGAATTGCTTAGACCTGGTCCAGAAGAGCTCAATCAACCTCATCCAAAGTTACAATCTGACAGAAGGTACTGGCCTTACTTTAGAGGTTTTATTGGTGCAATAGATGGAACACATGTTCCGGTCACTGTTGCGGGAAAAAATTCAGAAAAATATTGGAATAGGAAAAGCGGCACAAGTATGAATATCTTAGCAATATGCAATATGGACATGTTGTTTACATATGCGTATATTGGTATTCCCGGGTCTGCTCATGATGCTAAGGTTCTAATGCTAGCGATGGAGGGGAATCATCAATTTCCAACTCCACCTATGGGCAAATATTATTTGGGAGATTCTGGTTATGCTCTTCGACCTGGATTCCTTACTCCATATCGAGGGGAAAGGTACCATCCTAGCGAATATAATAGAGCTAGACCACCAAGTAGTCACAAAGAAATGTTCAATAAACGACATTCTTCACTGCGATCTGTCATCGAACGGACTTGTGGTGTATGGAAAGCAAAATGGAAAGTTTTAAGAGAAAAACCAAGGTATGCCATACATGTTCAACGAAAAGTTATTGCTGCAACAATGGCATTACATAATTTTATTAGGTTATCAAATCTACGAGATGTTGACTTCGATTCAGACCGCATAGCTAGTAATATAGCTGAAGAAGATTCTGATTCAGATGAAGAATTAGAGCAAAACAATACTCCAATGCAGTATATGGAAGGGATTCGGGATGAAATTTCTGCATCATTATGGAGTTCTCGATGATGATGTAGTAATTTTGCAGTAATGTGTTTTCTATATGCAATAAACGTATGTTTTTTTTTTCTGCATCATTGTATTTTTTTATTTTTTTAATAAAAATTATAATCATTATTTTATTATTTTTAAAATAATTATTATACATAAAAACCAAAAACTAATCAAGTCACCATTCAAGATTCTGCAAAAACTAAAATCTACAGCAAAAATCAAAAACTAAAAAAATCAAAAACCAAAATCCAAAAGCTAAAAACCAAAATCTAAAAACCAGTTAAAAACCAGCAGCCATTCATGGCCAAAGCTCTTCAAAATTGTGGGTAAAGAATATACAAAATAACCTTTATATGTGTGTAAAACTCTATAAATACCTTATAAAATCTTATAAGTTCTATACACATATTATCTTATCATCTCCATACCATTTATTTATGTTTTTGGTCTAGATATAGATTTTAGATTTCATCAAAACTAATTAAGTTTTATAGCTATTATGTAATATTCTATATATATATTTTAGATTTCATTTGATATTTTTTTTTTAAAATATTTTGGATTTAAAAAACAACTTTGAGACCAAAAATGATGTGCTTTGAACTTTCAAATCGTATTTATATCCAATTATATGATTTCTGGAGTTTAATTGGGTAGCAATCCCGGATATAATTTGTTGGTAAACCGAGTTAAACCGATGGTATACCTATTAATTAAATTACTCATATAAGGCTCAATCGAAACGGCGCCGTTTCATAGTTCACCGTTTGTTTCTTCTTCTTCTTCAGCCGCAATTCCAAAGGATTTTAGTTAGTCCGGCCGGAAAGGTTTGATAGTTTCCTGGGATTTAAAGCTATGGAGTTGGAGTTTGAATCAAGGTATGAGATTAATCGTACTGCAGAGTTCATTATCAGCAAAAGCTTCACCAGAATTGCTTTACAGGTACCTAATGAATGAGTCTAGTTCCTGAATGAATTTTGATTTTTGTTTCTCTGCCAAAATTGTTAAATTTAATGTATATGGGGATGATAAAGCTTACTTTTTTACTTGGTCTGTTAGTTTCCGGATGAGTTGTTGAAGATTTCAATTAAGGTGGTGAGTGCACTTAAGAGCAAAACTCGTTTGCTTACTGACAGAGAAGTCAGGTTCTTTGTTATGGCGGACACAACTTACGGTAGTTGCTGCATTGATGAAGTTGGAGCTTTGCATATTGACGCAGACTGTGTTGTTCATTACGGTCAAACATGTCTAAGCCCGTGAGTCAGTCAATTTACCCTGTTGTGTAATTGCTGTGACTTCCCTTTGTTGAAACAATGTCTTGATGTGAAGTGTTTATGTTTTTTTTTTTGCAGGACATCGGTTCTTCCAGCATTCTTCGTTTTCGGGAAAGCTTCGATAAACGTCTCAAGCTGCGTTAAGCATCTGATAGATTATGCGTCACAGAGCGATAAGCCTATTATGGTATGTGAAGCTAGCTAGTTTATCTTTATTATTATTATGAAATAGTGATAAAAGTGTTCTGTTTTCTCAATCTTTGAACTTTGTGTGTTTCAGATTCTTTATGGACTAGAATACGCCCATATGATTCCGCATATCAGAGAAGAATTAGGATTAATGTCAAAGACTGAATCTCTTGAGTTGAAGTTCTCTGTAGCCAATGTCTTGTGTTCATTTATTAGTCCATCCAAAGACCCTAGAGAATCCATGGAGCATCCGAGACCATATAGTGATAGCTTATCCTCATCTAGAAACTATAGACTGGGAGGGCTAACTTGGGACTTGCCAGAAGGAAGCAAAATCGAGGACTATCTACTTTTCTGGATCGGTTCTGACAGTTCAGCTTTCGCCAATGTAGTACTCACCTTCAATGGTTGTGACATAGGTATATAAATATATATATATGGCTTTATCCATGGAAATCTCTTGATCTAGTTAGTCAAACGTTTGAGTAACTTAATAAAGTCCATTTTCTTTAACAAAATATCTAATTGATGGACAAAGACCATGAATAGCTTATTTTCTTGGTTATGTTTTGTTTGTTTGTTAATTCTTAGTCAGATATGATGCTGAAGAAGATTCTTTGGTGACGGAATTTTATCAACAAAGAAGGATACTTCAGCGACGGTATACTCAGCAGACATCACAAAAATATGAAACTTCGTCAATTCTTATAATCTTTTCTTTATCATCTCTGTGGATTTGTATTTGTATTCACTCAGAGTTATGTTTTCCAGATATTACTTAGTGGAAAAAGCCAAGGATGCGAATATTGTAGGTATTTTGGTAGGGACTCTTGGTGTTGGTAAGTTCCCATTCTTATGCATTTGTGATGTCAAGGTTGATGAGTTTTTTATTGAATGTCTAATAATATCACATGGCATTGGATGCAGCTGGTTACCTTCATATGATTCACCATATGCAAGCACTCATATCTGCAGCTGGTAAAAAATCTTACATTCTTGCCATGGGACGACCTAATCCGGCCAAACTCGCAAACTTCCCCGAGGTAAGTTAAACAACGGCCTGTCATTTAAGCTGTTAATTATTACAAGTGAGATATGTCAAGTGAGTTGGTGTCTTTACTTTCCTGTGTTTGTCTCTTAGTGCGATGTATTCATCTACATCTCATGTGCCCAAACCGCTCTTTTAGATAGCAAAGAGTTCATGTCCCCTGTCATAACTCCGTTCGAAGCCAATCTTGCTTTTAGCAGGTACGTACATAGTGAATTATTATGTCCAGAAATCTTTATAGTCTTTGTATTCGATCCACGAGTTCCTTAATCGACGTCTTTGGAGTTTCTGTTTCCACAGAGGGAGTGAATGGACTGGTGCATACCTAATGCAATTCCAAGACGTGATCAACTCTGTAAAATTAGAATCAGAAGCACATAGCGAATCAGAGGAGCCACGGTTCTCCTTCTTTCAGGGTGGTTACGTAGAAGGTCACAAGACAAACGGTACAATGGAAGCTCAATACAGTTTTCTAATCGACAAAAGCCATAATTATCATTCATTGAGGTTGACAAACATTGTGCTACTTGTTGCAGATCAAGCTAAGAATGGAGAAGAAGACACAGGAGAGACAATGGCATTGGTACAAACTGCAGAGAAAGCATTGCAATTGAAAGGCAATGATCATAACTTGCTAACTAAACAAACCACTGCAAAATCAGGACCCGAGTATTTCCTCAGCCGTGCTTATCGCGGTTTGGAGATTAATAGTGATAATACTTCGCCGGAGCCTTACATAGTCGGGAGAAGCGGGAAGGCGTCAGGATACAAGCACGAGTAGCAACTCCAAGAAGTTCACTTGTTCACCAAGAAAGATTTGTGTACTATTTCCGAAACTAATTTTTTTTATTTGTTCTTTTAAAAAATACGTTCTGCTGGCTTCATGTTATATTGTTAGATGAAAGAATGTTGCACACATGTGAGAGTTAGGTTCGAAAAAAAAACAGAACTCTGTCTTTTGTTAATTTTTATGTTATTGGCCTCTGATTGTTTATCATCAACATATTAGAGCTACAAACATGCATGTGTGCAAAGACAAAAGAACTATGCTTGTACCTCCGACATATTTTATTAGATGTAAAATCATATTACTTTAATTTATTCAAACGAAACAACGATTCATTTATAATAAAAATGAAGTACACAACAATGTTTTGGTATAGTTTATAATTTTAATAAATAGTTACAAATAGTTTATACATAGGTTATAAATAAATCCATGTATTAATTGTAACAAATAAAACCTTAATTGTAATCGAAAATCTTAAACGGGTTATTCCAAATTGATAGTTCAGGAATGTAATTTCTAAAACGGGTTATTCCAAATTGATAGTTCAGGAATGTAAAACCTTAATTGTAATCGAAAATCTTAAACGGGTTATTCCAAATTGATAGTTCAGGAATGTAAAACCTTAATTGATAGTTCAGGAATGGAATATTCAATCATAAAAAGGAATCAAATCTCGCTAATTTAACAAGATTAATTGTGATTTTCAGGATTATATTCAAAAATTAAAAATTAAATCTTAATGGTAGATTAGGACATGTGCTAGAGCACGGATTGAAATTCCTTTTATTTATATTATAATTTTATAATAAAATATAATTTATATGATTGATTTTAAAAGTTTTTAAGGTCCTAATCTAGCATTAATCATGATTTTCGGAATCGCATTTTATTCTAAAATTATAATATAAATAAAAGAAATTTCAACCCGTGCTCTAGCACGGGTCCTAATCTAGTTTCTTGATTATGACGTTTTTGGTTGTTGAGAACAAATATTAGCAGAATATGATGTCGGTAAATTAATATATTTTACTTATGTTTTGTTCATATTTTACATATATTTTGCTTATTTTCTGCTAATATTTTATTCAACATTTCAAAGAACCAAAAAATAACTAATTTGCTGATATATATAAATAATCACATATACAATTTATATTTATATAGAATTTAATGTAAATTATACTCAATGTATCAAACATCCCTTTATAATAAAAGGGAAGTACACAACATTGTTTTGGTAGACTTTATAATTTTAATAAATGATTACAATAGGTTATACATATGTTATAAATAAATCCATATATTAATTGTAACAAATAAAACCTTAATTGTAACCGAAAATCTTAAACGGGTTATTCCAAATTGATAGTTCAGGGATATTCCAAAATTTATTTTCGGAAGATCACGTATATGGTTCCAAATATCTAGAATCACAATATTACCAATTTATTTTTCGCATATTTTATTGATAAACTAAATCAATCAAAAAGTTATTAAATGGATAAAAATATAATTTCAATCATAAAAAAAGGAATCAAATCTTGCTAATTTAACAAGATTAATTGTGATCTTCAGGATCATATTCAAAAATTAAAAATTAAACCTTAATGCTAGATTAGGACCTGTGCTAGAGCATAGATTGAAATTCCTTTTATTTATATTATAATTTTATAATAAAATATAATTTATATGATTGATTTTAAAAGTTTTTAAGGTCATAATCTAGCATTAATTATGATTTTCATAATCATATTTTATTCTAAAATTATAATATAAATAAAAGGAATTTCGGATCCTAATCTAGTTATATATAACAACGTAAGACATGTCTGTAGGTAAACCATATAAAGCACAAAAGACGGACGACAACATACTTAAAAACATAAAAGTAAAGTAGAAAGTAGCTTGAGAGCTGTTTTATTTTTTCATATACATATATATATATATGTTTTTAGATTTTAATATTAATATTGATGAGGACGAAGGTAGACACCGAGTTCATGAAGGTAATGAATCCCAGATTTGCCATGGAAGCCGACGATCGGGCGTTTGTCTATATCGCCATATGTGGCTGGTAGTTAGTATATTACTTTGTCGTATGGCTCGACTCCAAACGCAATGATTCGCTTGTTCGTCCCCTCAATCTTCCTCACACAATATTTGGTATAGACTACCACGTTGTGGATGTATTCGTCTTCAGCCAGAAAAAAACTACCATTTCGCCAAAAAAACAATAAAATCATCAATATTTGAATACCAAAAAAAAAAAATAATAATCAAGAAAAAAAATTAATCTGCAAAATCAATTAAGAACCTCAGCGCTTACGGAACCCGGGTGTGAAACCCTCCCGTTATCTCCATCAAAATAAAAAGGCTCCGTCCCGTGAACAGGACCTTCTACAAGAGTCCCCGTGTCGTCGCGATATTGAAACTGAACCAAGGCGATACCACAGTCATCGTGACTTGCTTTTATCTTCGTAACCTTTACGTAGGCCCCATCGTCCCACTCGGTTCCAGTCTGAGCAACAAAGCGCGAACTATATCGTTCATGACGATATGCCATTGTTTTCTTCCTGAAAGATTCGAATACGAACACAGTTACGTACGGCGCAATCATAGTAATGGTCACTGGTACTGGTGATCAACTACGTACTGTCTTTATTTACTTAAAAATATATATAACCAAAATATATATATATACAAGATAGCTTTTAGTAAAGATTAGAGACTTAATACGCAAATTTTTAAAAAATGATGGTCAAAACTAAAAGAAGAGATCAAAACTGTATTTTGTGAGTTTTCTTAGATCTGATTCAAGCCTTCAAGGTATCTATGTGTTGAGAATATGATGAATTGGAGAGGGAACTATATGTTATACTAGGATGTCGGCCCGTGCGTTGCCGCACGGGAAAGTAAAAATTTGAAATGATTAACATTATTAATTTTACATTTCAAGTAAAAAACGAAACAAAACATTTGTTTAATCAAAACATTGCACCTTTATATAAACAAAGAGTAACAAAAAAACCTAAAGGTGTGAAATAAAAATGTGTAAAAATTAATAGATGTGATCTTTGAAACACTGAGGTACAACAAAGAGATGTAAACATAGAAGTATGAAATAAAAACGGTGTCAAAATAAATAGATGTGATTTTTGAAACATGGAGGTACAACAAAGAGATGCAAACTTAAGAGGTGTGATTTTTGAAAGATGGGGACACGACCAAAAAACACGATTAATAATATGCAACTGTTGGGATCATTAATAATTTTAAACCATTAGATGGAAAAGTGGAACTAATCTCATCCATTCTATTAAAGTTGACACAAAAAGTGGGTTTGCTATTATATATTTAAAAAATTAAAAAAATACTTCAATAAAACAATTCTTTAGTTTTACTTATTAACTTGTAAGTTTTGAAAATACTCTGTAAACAGTTTTTCGAAACTTGTTTATGTTGTCCAGGAAAGTTTCTATATAATAAACAAAGAGGTGTAAAACTTAGATGTGTGAAATAAAAAGATATAAAAATTAATAGATGTGATCTTTGAAACAAGGAAGTACAACAAAGAGGTGTAAACATAGAGGTGTGAAATAAAAAATGTGTAAAAATAAATAGATGTGATTTTTGAAAGATAGAGGCACGACGAAATGACACGATTAATAATAATCTGTCTCCATTTTTCTGTTTTATCTAATTTTATTTCTTTCTTCTTTATTTATTTGTTTTCATCATCTGTTTGCTTGTTTCTCTTTACTTCAGTCTTCATTTTTTTGCTTTCTCTAATTTTATTTCTTTCTTTTTTCTTTATTTGTTTTCATCATCTGTTTGCTTGTTTCTTTGTACTTCAATCTCCGTTTTTCTTTTTTCTCTAATGTTATTTCTTTTTTCTTTCTTTATTTGTTTTCATCATCTGTTTGCTTGTTTCTCTTTACTTCAGTCTCCATTTTTTTGTTTTCTTTAATTTTATTTCTTTATTTGTTTTCATCATCTCTTTGCTTGTTTCTCTTTACTTTAGTCTCCAATTTTCTTTTTTCACTAATTTTATTTTTTTCTTCTTTCTTTATTTGTTTTCATCATTTGTTTGCTTGTTTCCCTTTACTTCAGTCTCCATTTTTCGGCTTTCTATAATTTTATTTCTTTCTTTTTTATTTATTTGTTTACATCATCTATTTGCTTGTTTTTCTTTACTTCAATATCCATTTTTTTCTCTCTTCTTTCTTTATTCATTTTAATCTTCTATTTGATTGTTTCTTTTTACTTCATTTTTTTTTTCTCTAATTTTATTTCTTTCTTCTTTCTTTATTTGTTTCCATCATATGTTTGCTTGTTTCTCTTTACTTCAGTCTCCATTTTTCTGTTTTCTCTAATTTTATTTCTTTCTTCTTTCTTTATTTGTTTTCATCATCTTTTTGCTTGTTTGTCTTTACTTCTGTCTCCATTTTTCTGTTTTCTCTAATTTTATTTCTTTCTTCTTTCTTTATTTGTTTTCATCATCTGTTTGTTTGTTCCTCTTTACTTTAGTCTTCATTTTTCTGCTTTCTCTAATTTTATTTTTTTCTTATTTCTTTATTTGTTTTCATCATCTGTTTGCTTGTTTCTCTTTACTTCAGTCTCCATTTTTTTTTCTTCTTTCTTTATTCATTTTCATCTTCTATTTGATTGTTTCTCTTTACTTCAGTTTCCATTTTTCTTTTTTTTTCTCTAATATTATTTTTTTCTTCTTTCTTTATTGATTTTCATCATCTGTTTGCTTGTTTCTCTATACTTCAGTCTCCATTTTTCTGTTTTCTCTAATTTTTTTTTTTTTTTTTTTTTTTTTTTTTTTCATTATCGCTTTCCTTATTTTTCTTTATTTCAGTCTCCATTTTTCTGTTTTCTCTAATTTAATTTATTTCTTCTTTTTTTATTTGTTTTCATCATCTTTTTGCTTGTTTCTCTTTACTTCACTTTAGTCTCCATTTTACTTTTTTTCTCTAATTTTATTTCTTTCTTCTTTATTTATTTATTTCCATCATCTGTTTGCTTGTTTCTCTTTACTTAAGTCTCCATTTTTCTTTTTTCTCAAATTTTATTTCTTTCTTCTTTCTTTATTTGTTTTCATCATCTGTTTGTTTGTGCCTCTTTACTTCAGTCTCCATTTTTCTTTTTAATTTTATTTATTTCTTCTTTCTTTATTTATTTTCATCTTCTATTTGATTTTTTCTCTTTACTCCAGTCTCCATTTTACTTTTTTTCTCTAATTTTATTTCTATCTTCTTTTTTTATTTGTTTTCATACTCTTTTTGCTTGTTTCTCTTTACTTTTGTCTCCATTTTTCTGTTTTCTCTAATTTTATTTTTTTCTTCTTTATTTATTTGTTTTCATCATCTCTTTGCTTGTTTCTCTTTACTTCAGTCTTCATTTTTCTGTTTTCTCTAATTTTATTTCTTTCTTCTTTCTTTATTTGTTTTCATCATTTTTTTGCTTGTTTCTCTGTACTTCAATCTCCGTTTTTCTTTTTTCTTCTAATTTTATTTCTTTCTTCTTTCTTTATTTGTTTTCATCATTTGTTTGCTTGTTTCTCTTTACTTCACTCTCCATTTTTCTGTTTTCTTTAATTTTATTTCTTTCTTCTTTCTATATTTATTTCCATCGTATGTTTGCTTATTTCTCTTTACTTCAGTCTCCATTTTTCTGTTTTCTCTAATTTTATTTCTTTCTTCTTTCTTTATTTGTTTTCATCATATGTTTGCTTGTTTCTCTTTACTATAGTCTCCATTTTTCTTTTTTCACTAATTTTATTTATTTCTTCTTTCTTTATTTGTTTTTATCATTTGTTTGTTTTTCTCTAATTTTATTTCTTTCTTTTTTCTTTATTTGTTTTCATCATCTGTTTTCTTGTTTATCTTTACTCCAGTCTCCATTTTTCTTTTTTCACTAATTTTATTTATTTCTTCTTTCTTTATTTGTTTTCATCATTTGTTTGTTTTTCTCTAATTTTATTTCTTTCTTCTTTCTTTATTTGTTTTCATCATCTGTTTTCTTGTTTATCTTTACTTCAGTCTCCATTTTTCTGCTTTCTATAATTTTATTTCTTTCTGCTTTCTTTATTTGTTTTCATCATCTGTTTGCTTGTGCCTCTTTACTTCAGTCACCATTTTTCTGCTTTCTTTAACTTTATTTCTTTCTTATTTCTTTATTTGTTTTCATCATCTCTTTGCTTGTTTCTCTTTACTTCAGTCTCCATTTTTCTGTTTTCTATAATTTTATTTCTTTCTTCTTTCTTTATTGGTTTTGATCATTTGTTTGCTTGTTTCTCTTTACTTCCGTCTCCATTTTTTCTGCGTTGCTCTAATTTTATTTCTTTCTTCTTTCGTTATTTGTTTTCATCATCTGTTTACTTGTTTCTCTTTACTTCAGTATCATTTTTTTTCTCTCATTTTATTTCTTTCTTTTTTCTCTATTTGTTTTCATCATCTGTTTGCTTGTTTCTCTTTACTTCAGTCACCATTTTTTTTTTTTTTTCTAATTTATTTCTTTCTTCTTTATTTATTTGTTTTCATCATCTATTTGCTTGTTTCTCTTTACTTCAGTCTCCATTTTTCTTTTTCCTCTAATTTTATTTTTTTCTTTATTTGTTTTCATCATGTGTTTGCTTGTTCCTCTTTACTTCAGTCTCCATTTTTCTGTTTTCTCTAATTTTATTTCTTTATTCTTTCTTTATTTGTTTTCATCATCTGTTTGCTTGTTTCTCTTTACTTCAGTCACCATTTTTCTTTTTTCTCTAATTTTATTTCTTTCTTCTTTCTTTATTTGTTTTCATCATCTATTTGTTTGTTTCTCTTTACTTCAGTCTCCATTTTTCTTTTTCCTTTAATTTTATTTTTTTCTTTATTTGTTTTCATCATGTGTTTGCTTGTTCCTCTTTACTTCAGTCTCCATTTTTCTTTTTTCTCTAATTTTATTTCTTTCTATTTTTTTATTTTTTTTCATCTTCTGTTTAATTGTTTCTCTTTACTTCAGTCTTCATTTTTCTTTTTTTCTTTAATTTTATTTCTTTTGTCTTTCTTTATTTGTTTTCATCATCTGTTTGCTTGTTTCTCTTTACTTCAATCTCCGTTTTTCTTTTTTTCTCTAATTTTATTTCTTTCTTCTTTCTTTATTTATTTTCATCATTTGTTTGCTTGTTTCTCTTTACTTAAGTCTCCATTTTTTCTGTTTTCTCTAATTTTATTTCTTTCTTCTTTTTTTATTTGTTTTCATCATCTGTTTACTTGTTTCTCTTTACTTCAGTCTCCATTTTTTTTTCTCTAATTTTATTTTTTTCTTCTTTCTTTATTTGTTTTCATCATCTGTTTGCTTGTTTCTCTTTACTTCAGTCACCATTTTTCTTTTTTTCTCTAATTTTATTTCTTTCTTCTTTCTTTATTTGTTTTCATCATCTGTTTGCTTGTTTCTCTTTACTTCAGTCACCATTTTTCTTTTTCCCTTAATTTTATTTTTTTCTTTATTTGTTTTCATCTTGTGTTTGCTTGTTCCTCTTTACTTCAGTCTCCATTTTTCTTTTTTCTCTAATTTTATTTCTTTCTATTTTTTTTTATTTTTTTTCATCTTCTGTTTAATTGTTTCTCTTTACTTCAGTCTCCATTTTTCTTTTTTTCTTTAATTTTATTTCTTTTTTCTTTCTTTATTTGTTTTCATCATCTGTTTGCTTGTTTCTCTTTACTTCAATCTCCGTTTTTCTTTTTTTCTCTAATTTTATTTCTTTCTTCTTTCTTTATTTGTTTTCATCATTTGTTTGCTTGTTTCTCTTTACTTCAGTCTCCATTTTTTCTGTTTTCTCTAATTTTATTTCTTTCTTCTTTTTTTATTTGTTTTCATCATCTGTTTACTTGTTTCTCTTTACTTCAGTCTCCATTTTTTTTTCTCTAATTTTATTTTTTTTCTTCTTTCTTTATTTGTTTTCATCATCTGTTTGCTTGTTTCTCTTTACTTTAGTCACCATTTTTCTTTTTTTTTTCTCTAATTTTATTTCTTTCTTCTTTCTTTATTTGTTTTCATCATCTGTTTGTTTGTTGCTCTTTACTTTAGTCTTCATTTTTCTGCTTTCTCTAATTTTATTTCTTTCTTATTTCTTTATTTGTTTTCATCATCTGTTTGCTTGTTTCTCTTTACTTCAGTCTCCATTATTTTTTTGCTTTAATTTTATTTCTTTATTCTTTCTTTATTTGTTTTAATCATCTTTTTGCTTGTTTCTCTTTACTTCAGTCTCCATTTTTCTGCTTTCTCTAATTTTATTTCTTTCTTCTTTCTTTATTTGTATTCATCATGTGTTTGCTTATTTCTCTCTACTTCAGTCTCAATTTTTCTGTTTTCTCTAATTTTATTTCTTTCTTCTTTCTTTATTTGTTTTCATTATCTGTTTGCTTGTTTCCCTCTACTCTGTCTCCATTTTTCTGTTTTCTCTAATTTTATTTCTTTCTTCTTTCTTTATTTGTTTTCATCATCTCTTTGCTTTTTTCTCTTTACTTTAGTCTCCAATTTTCTTTTTTCACTAATTTTATTTCTTTCTTCTTTCTTTATTTGTTTTCATCATTTGTTTGCTTGTTTTCCTTTACTTCAGTCTCCATTTTTCGGCTTTCTATAATTTTATTTCTTTCTTTTTTCTTTATTTGTTATCATCATCTATTTGCTTGTTTTTCTTTACTTCAATATCCATTTTTTTTTCTCTCTTCTTTCTTTATTCATTTTAATCTTCTATTTAATTGTTTCTTTTTTACTTCAGTCTCCATTTTTTTTTTCTCTAATTTTATTTCTTTCTTCTTTCTTTATTTATTTCCATCATATGTTTGCTTGTTTCTCTTTACTTCAGTCTCCATTTTTCTGTTTTCACTAATTTTATTTCTTTCTTCTTTCTTTATTTGTTTTCATCATCTTTTTGCTTGTTTATCTTTACTTCTGTCTCCATTTTTCTGTTTTCTCTAATTTTATTTCTTTCTTCTTTCTTTATTTGTTTTCTGACCCTTTTTTTTTTTTTAACAATTAAATGCAATGTATAATTAAGCATCCCATACTACTTAATTTACGAACCCAAACCACAACTCAACATTAAACCAGCAATAACATTAAGCACAGCGGAAACATACCAATAATACAAAACCAACAACATCATCAATACAATAGCATTCCTAACCATTCTATCCGGCAACCTAACATAACACTAACCAAGGTTCCAACAACATAACCAACAAATCCAATAACACACAAACGAGACCCTAGATCATCCTCCTCCTCATTGCCATGATTCCACGTCACAAACCTGCACACCACAAACAACAATTGAGATGCGTAAGTATTATCACAAATACTTAGTGAGGCAATCCTCCCAGCTACTGGGCTATACACACAAGCAACTGAGATTCCAATGCTTAACAAATGACAACCAAACACAACAAACCAGGAAAAATCACGAAACAAGCAATTTGGTGTCGGCCGACACCAGAGAGGTGTCGATCGACACCAGAGAGGTGTCGATCGACACCAGAGAGGTGTCGATCGACACTGACCAAACATGGTGTCGACCGACACCTAACTGGTGTCGATCGACACTTCCTTCGCAGACGCGAACTGCACGAATCCGAACGACGAACCTCCGTTTGCAATCATCTCCAATCCGTTCCAACCTCACCCAAAACCTTCAGGAACGTATAAGAACCATAACACAACCACCACAAGCAAGAACAACACCACTAACACAACCAATCAAGCAAGAACAACACCACAAAGCACCACCAATCAAGCAAGAACAACAAAGGATTCTCAGATAAGTCATGGTCATGCACTCACCTTATCAACTGATTATAACAACCAATACAACCAGTTGAGACCCTCCTAACGTCTGAAACAGCCCAGAAACGCCCTACAACAAGCCACACAACCAAAAACGACTTATAACAAAACTGGACAGAAACATCAGAAAAGAACAGTCTCAAAGACGAAACCCTAAAATAAAAACCAACCGTTAACTATCAAATCGCTCCGGTGAAAAGCTACCCCTAGACGTCACGAAGCTTCCCACAAAATTTCAGCACGATCAGGCACCACACGAGACCACGATCTCAGTTACAATCTCCGATGGTCCCAACTCGCGTCTGAAAAAACGTGTCTCACGAAACTGCCAATAACTCATCGAGTTTAAATCCAAATCTACTTCTGTAAAAAGACGAATGACGATGAAAGACTTGGGAATAAACCTACCAAATTTCATTACCTTTAAGAACGATTTGATATGTCGAAACTGTTTCCTCCCAAACCCTAACGATTCTGATCTTTCTCCTTTAATGTCCTTCACACCACAATAGACTTTCTCCTCTCTCTCTCTATCTCTGAAAACGGCGACAAGACACCCTAAAAACCTTAATTTGTCGGTTCTCCACTTATAACACGATTTGGGGATTTTCCTTGAACCAAACCAAACCAACCAGCAATTAAAACGAACCGGACCAAACCAGAAAACATGGTGTCGATCGATACACCAAGGGTGTCGATCGACACCCACACCAAAACCTTAAAAATTGGTTCGCGGATGTTACAATTCTCCCCCACCAACAAGGATTTGTCCTCGAATCCCGCAAAACCGTCCAACTGTCAAGGACCTCCGTGCCACCGTCAACACGGCCCGTACGTCCCCGACCGGACTAAATACCGTCAGCCAAGGTTTCGTGCACTGTCGCAACAGCCCGCACACCTCCGACTGAACCATGAGGTCTCCCTCTAGCCAATATACTCGCATCAAAGACACTATTTGCTCACAACTCAGTGCTTCCCGTCCGTGGTCGCAACCAACGAATCATGCCGGCTCGCTGTCGGCCAACCGCCTTAAGCTACGTCATCCAGAAGTCACTCACACACACTCCCCGCCTCGGGTCGCAACCTCGAGACATACCGGCTCACTGCCAAGCCGCGGCTCACAGCTACGGTATCCAGGAGTCTTAAATATCCCGCTCTTGGGTTGTCACCTCAAGCAAGCTCTCGGATCGTCATCCGAAGCCTCATACCACTCCCACTCTCTGGCCACAAAGTCCATCGAGCTATCGGTATCACATGAGTTGGGCCCACACGGCCTTGAGCAAAACAAACCTGATGCCATCGAGTATCTCCCGGCTAGATCTACCTCAACACTTCCCACAAAAATTCCCCTTTAGAAACTTCTAATTCTGGAAACTTTCCTTTTGTGGAAACTTTCTATTTATGGAAAATTCCAAAAATAGAAACCCGAGCTATTTCTCTTTTTCCAATGACGACAACAGTCAAACATAAAGGAAAATACTCATCTTATTAATCTCAAAATGTCATAATCGTTACAACCTCAACGAAAATACAACAGAAACAATAAGATACAACGATCCAATCCATCAACCCGCATTCCGAGCACCACCTCATCTTAGTACTGAGTCGCACAACCAACCACCCATAAGCGACCAAGTATCAAGAGAGATAGGCTGGAATACTCCGTACCCGCTCCAGCCACGGACTACAACTCAGACCCGGCTAGACAAGCTCAAGTCGCGGCCTGCTTCTCAAACCACTTCTTAAACCTTGCCTTCATCAACGCCTCAGGCTCCCAAGTCTGCTCCTCTACTCCATCACAGTCCCACAGGACTCTCATCAAAGGAATCTTCTTCTTCCGAAGTTCCTTGACTCTCCTCCCGAGTACCCTCAACGGTCTCGCCTCCAACGTCATGTTGGGCTGAAGATCCTCAGGAATCTTAGGCAACAACCCGTCACCCTCGAAGACACTTCCTCAGCATCGACACATGAAATACCTTGTGGAACGCACGCATAACCTCAGGCAACTCCAGCCGATATGCCACTGGTCCCACCCGCTCGACCACTCTGAACGGACCCATGTACCTCGGACTCAACTTAGTCTCTGTCACTGACCTATTCAGACCCCGCAACATAGCCATCTTGAGGTACACTTTATCGTCAACCTGAAACTCAAGATCCTTTCTCCTCTTATCAGCATAGCTCTTCTGCCGATCCTGAGCCTCCTCATGTTCAGCCTCGAACCCGAATCTTCTCTGAGGTCTCCTGAACAAAATCCACACCATATATGCTCCTCTCCCCCACCTGAGTCCAACATAACGGTGTACGACATGGTCTCCCATACAAAGCCTTATAAGGAGCCATCTTAATACTTGCCTGATAACTGTTGTTGTAAGCAAACTCTACCAGGTTCAAGTGATCTGCCCAATGGCCACCCCAATCCAACACACAAATCCTCCAGCGTCTGGATCGTCCTCTCAGACTGTCCATCTGTCTGGGGATGATAAGTTGTAGTCATATGTACCTTAGTGCCCATCTCTGCCTTAAATACCTTCCAGAACACCGAAGTGAACTTAGAATCCCTGTCAAACACAATGCTCGCTGGCACCCCATGCAATCTGACTATCTCTCTCACATACTTCTTAGCCAAGACCGCTGCTCCATCAATCTTCTTAATGGATAGAAAATATGCTGACTTAGTCAACCGGTCCACAATGACCCAAATAACATCAAAAGTTCGTGCCACTGGCAATCCTACCACAAAATCCATCGTGATCATATCCCACTTCCACTCGAAATGGGTAGACTTTAGTAATCCGCTTGGAACCTGATGCTCAGCCTTCACCAGCTGACACACGTCGCACCTCGCGATCCAACTAGCTACAACCTTCTTCATCCCGACCTAATGATAATACCTCGAGGTCACGGTACATCTTAGTCGCTCCTGGATGAATAGAAAACATGCTCGCATGAGCCTCCCTCAGATCTCCTATCTCAAATCCTCATCCTTGGGCACAAATCCGACCGTGCACCAAGATAGTACCATTAGTTGAGACCTGATACTCTGAATCAACATCCTTAGAGACATTCACAGTCCCAAATCCTTCTCCTGAGCCAACCACACCCTGCTCGAAGATCCGCTCCATAAGCCGCCTCCCAACCCAATGGTTCTCGAGAAACCACGCACAAGCTCAACGCACTGACCTCTCCCTACCAGAGACTACATCTCATGGTCATGTAGTAACCTGTCAAACCAAGGAAACTCCCGATCTTAGTGACATTGTCTAGGCCAATCCCGATAGCCTGAATCTTCTCCGGATCTACGAAACTCACTATGCAGAAACAATGTGACCCAGAAAGCCCATCTCACGCTAAAAACTGTACTTGCTCCACTTAGCAAACAACTTCTGCTCCCGCAGCTTCTCCATAACTGCCCTCAAATGCACTGCATGCTCCTCAGGACTCTTAGAATAAACCAGGATATCGTTGATGAAAATGATGACAGATACATCCAGAAACTCCTTAAACACACTGTTCATCAATCTCATAAACGCTGCTGGCGCGTTAGTCAATTCGAAAGGCATCACCACAAACTCATAGTGCCCATAGCTCGTCCTGATAGCAGTCTTCCTCACATCTGCCTCATATATCGGTATCTGATGTAACCCGACGCCAGATCTACCTTAGAACCGAGTAGCACCTCCCAGCTGATTCAACAACTCATCAATCCTGGGAAGAGGGTACTTGTTCTTGACAGTGACCCGGTTCAAACCCCATTAGTCAATGCACAAGCGGAAACTCCCATCCTTCTTCTTAATAAATAACACCAGTGCTCTCCACGGTGATACACTAGAACGTATAAATCACTTGCTCCATAAATCCTCTAGTTGCTTCCTCAGCTCAACTAAACAAATACTCAAGTATGCCGACATCATCTCGCCGCCACCTAAATATCAACCCTCTTGTTCGTCCAAGAACCTCTAGTAACTTGCCACTTGGGAAACTTCCCAAGATAACTTATTCCAGAAATAGCTTTTCCACTTGGCATTCTCCACAGTAAATCATCAATACGAGCGTAATAAAACAAACAAGTACCATACGTTCGCATATTCTGATTCACCGCGTCAAATGCTTTGCAAAGCTAACTCAAACCACTTGACTTATTCCCTCCAACAAGCTTACCAAAACCTTGGATCTAGCAACCCTGTCCATCTCCAATGAACTTCATCCAGCATCGTTACAACGATTAGTTTATCCTGCCATGAAGGCTTTTCGTGAACTTATGTATCTGGCAAACATGCCTCTCCCGGCTCAATCTTGCTGTAACTCCCTTCCGGGACTCCGGCACCACCGGCCTCACAATCTGGCGCACAGCCAAACATTCATAACCTATGGTCATAAAACCTTGTCCCAAAGGTCAACACATCCAAAACCCGAGATTAAACCACCGTCAATCTCTCAAGGTCTACATTCAATCGTTATGTTTATACTCACGTCCTAGGAATTGCTTGCTCCCAACTCTTCCACTCTTGGTCGCAACCTTCGAGTCATACCGATCTCACTTCGACCAGCGTCTTCGAGTTATACCGTCTCACTCTTGGCCCACAATCCTCAAGATCTCGGTATCGGGGAACTACTCATCCCTCAGGAGAAGAACATCCCTCTGCCACTCTCGAGCCCTCAGCCCCTCGAGCTATCGGTATCCAGGAATCACCATCCCCTCGGGAGCAACAATCCTTAACGACTATAAACATCTCTCGACAACTACTCTCCTCTGTGGTCCAGTATAACATTGCAATGTTACACCTGCCCACTCAACTTATATCCAACTGGATTAACCACCAAGCAGAAATATCTGCTCCAACTGCATATGTCCACCTATCCGCCTCTAGGCCCGATACCTCTTGAGAATAATCTCATACCGGTCATCTACACCGCTCCATCCTCTTAACATAAGGTGGAAAGTCCTCAACATCTGCAGCCCTCGACTGCACCCCGCCACATGCGGCACAACTAGAGCCTACACTGTACCCTCTCGGTAACCGCTCCAACAGCACGCCAACAGATCCGCCAGCGATCATCTCCTACCCTGGCTCCACCTGCTGCAACCCCACACCTGGGTTCCCAGCACCCCGGCACGCTCACCGGCTAATCCCCTCTGGTCCCTCCCGATACGCTTGCGACCTCGACGTACCTCCTCGTGGAACTCTGGACCACACACTCGCTGGCCTCGACCCGCCCGACAATGACCACGACCACGTCCCCGTCCACGACCAACTACTCAAACACCTTAACCACTGATCTTCCAAGAACAGAGGCTAACAAGCAGAAAACAAATCAATACCACACAAAGAAACATAACAATAACTCACCGTGGAATCTCATTGAAGGCTCGAAGAGGATGATACTAGGACTCCATACCGCAGAAAATTTACTAACTACTCATAATCAATTCCCTCACACAACATCATGCATCAAGCAAAAGGAAAATAATTCACCCAATTAAATTCTTAACCGCTCTAACCATCCATTTAACCATCCTAGAACCGTAAAGGCTCTGATACCAAAATGAAACAACCTGACCCTTTTTTTTTTTAACAATTAAATGCAATGTATAATTAAGCATCCCATACTACTTAATTTACGAACCCAAACCACAACTCAACATTAAACCAGCAATAACATTAAGCACAGCGGAAACATACCAATAATACAAAATAACATCATCAATACAATAGCATTCCTAACCATTCTATCCGCAACCTAACATAACACTAACCAAGGTTCCAACAACATAACCAACAAATCCAATAACACACAAACGGACCCTAGATCATCCTCCTCCTCATTGCCATGATTCCACGTCACAAACCTGCACACCACAAACAACAATTGAGATGCGTAAGTATTATCACAAATACTTAGTGAGGCAATCCTCCCATACTGGGCTATACACACAAGCAACTGAGATTCCAATGCTTAACAAATGACAACCAAACACACAAACCAGGAAAAATCACGAAACAAGCAACTTGGTGTCGGCCGACACCAGAGAGGTGTCGATCGACACCAAAGAGGTGTCGATCGACACTGACCAAACATGGTGTCGACCGACACCTAACTGGTGTCGATCGACACTTCCTTCGCAGACGCGAACTGCACGAATCCGAACGACGAACCTCCGTTTGCAATCATCTCCAATCCGTTCCAACCTCACCCAAAACCTTCAGGAACGTATAAGAACCATAACACAACCACCACAAGAACAACACCACTAACACAACCAATCAAGCAAGAACAACACCACAAAGCACCACCAATCAAGCAAGAACAACAAAGGATTCTCAGGCTTAGATAAGCCATGGTCATGCACTCACCTTATCAACTGATTATAACAACCAATACAACCAGTTGAGACCCTCCTAACGTCTGAAACAGCCCAGAAACGCCCTACAACAAGCCACACACCAAAAACGACTTATAACAAAACTGGACAGAAACATCAGAAAGAACAGTCTCAAAGACGAAACCCTAAAATAAAAACCAACCGTTAACTATCAAATCGCTCCGGTGAAAGCTACCCCTAGACGTCACGAAGCTTCCCACAAAATTTCAGCACGATCAGGCACCACACAAGACCACGATTCAGTTACAATCTCCGATGGTCCCAACTCGCGTCTGAAAAACGTGTCTCACGAAACTGCCAATAACTCATCGAGTTTAAATCCAAATCTACTTCTGTAAAAGGCGAATGACGATGAAAGACTTGGGAATAAACCTACCAAATTTCATTACCTTTAAGAACGATTTGATATGCCGAAACTGTTTCCTCCCAAACCAACGATTCTGATCTTTCTCCTTTAATGTCCTTCACACCACAATAGACTTTTCCTCTCTCTCTCTATCTCTGAAAACGGCGACAAGACACCCTAAAACCTTTAATTTGTCGGTTCTCCACTTATAACACGATTTGGGGATTTTCCTTGAACCAAACCAAACCAACCAGCAATTAAAACGAACCGACCAAACCAGAAAACATGGTGTCGATCGATACACCAAGGGTGTCGATCGACACCCACACCAAAACCTTAAAAATTGGTTCGCGGATGTTACAACTTCAGTCTCCATTTTTCTTTTTCCTCTAATTTTATTTTTTTCTTTATTTGTTTTTATCATGTGTTTGCTTGTTCTTTACTCTTCCATTTTTCTGTTTTAATTTTATTTCTTTATTCTTTCTTTATTTGTTTTTTCATCTGTCATTGCTTTCTTACTTCACTACCATTTTTCTTTTTTCTAATTTTATTTCTTTCTTCTTTCTTTATTTGTTTTCATCATCATTGTTTGTTTCTCATCATTTCCATTTTTCTTTTTCCTAATTTTATTTCTTTCTTCTTTCTTTATTTGTTTTCATCATCTATTTGTTTTTCTTTTACTTACTTCACCATTTTTCTTTTTTCTCTAATTTTATTTCTTTCTTCTTTATTTTGTTTTCATCATCTATTTGTTTGCTTTCTTATTTTCTCCATTTTTCTTTTTCCTTTAATTTTATTTTTTCTTTATTTGTTTTCATCATGTTTTTGCTTGTTCCTCTTACTTCGCTCCATTTTTTCTTTTTCTCTAATTTTATTTCTTTTCTATTTTTTTATTTTTTTTCATCTTCTGTTTAATTGTTTCTCTTACTAGCCTTCATTTTTTTCTTTTTTTCTTTAATTTTATTTCTTTGTCTTTCTTCTTATTTGTTTCATCATCTTCTTTGTTTCTTCTTTACTTCAATCTCCGTTTTTCTTTTTTTCTCTAATTTTATTTCTTTCTTCTTTCTTTATTTATTTTCATCATTTGTTTGCTTGTTTCTCTTACTTAAGTCTCCATTTTTCTGTTTTCTAATTTTATTTCTTTCTTCATTTTCATCATCTCGTTTCATTGCTTTTACTTCACTTCCATTTTTTTCTCTAATTTTATTTTTTCTTTCTTTCTTTATTTGTTTTCATCATCTGTTTGCTTGTTTTCTTACTTCTACCATTTTCTTTTTTCTCTAATTTTATTTCTTCTTTCTTTATTTGTTTTCATCATCTGTTTGCTTGTTTCTCTTACTTCAGTCACCATTTTTCTTTTTCCCTTAATTTTATTTTTTTCTTTATTTGTTTTCATCATGTGTTTGCTTGTTCCTCTTTACTTCAGTCTCCATTTTTCTTTTTTTCTCTAATTTTATTTCTTTCTATTTTTTTTTATTTTTTTCATCTTCTGTTTAATTGTTTCTCTTTACTTCATCTCCATTTTCTTTTTTCTTTAATTTTATTTCTTTCTTTCTTTATTTGTTTTCATCATCCGTTTGCTTGTTTCTCTTTACTTCAATCCGTTTTTCTTTTTTCTCTAATTTTATTTCTTTCTTCTTCTTTATTGTTTTCATCATTTGTTTGCTTGTTTCTTTTACTTTCAGTTCCATTTTTTCTGTTTTCTCTAATTTTATTTCTTTCTTCTTTTTTTATTTGTTTTCATCATCTCTTTACTTGTTTCTCTTTACTTCAGTCTCCATTTTTTTCTCTAATTTTATTTTTTTCTTCTTTCTTTATTTGTTTTCATCATCTGTTTGCTTGTTTCTCTTTACTTAGTCACCATTTTCTTTTTTTTTCTCTAATTTTATTTCTTTCTTCTTTCTTTATTTGTTTTCATCATCTGCTTGTTTGTTCCTCTTTATTTTAGTCTTCATTTTTCTGCTTTCTCTAATTTTATTTCTTTCTTATTTCTTTATTTGTTTTCATCATCTCTGCTTGTTTGCTTCTCTTTACTTCAGTCTCCATTATTTTTTGCTTTAATTTTATTTCTTTATTCTTTCTTTATTTGTTTTAATCATCTTTTGCTTGTTTCTTTTCAGTCTCCATTTTTCTGCTTTCTAATTTTATTTTTTTCTTCTTTCTTTATTTGTTTTCATCATCTGTTTGCTTGTTTTTCTTTACTTCAGTCACCATTTTTCTTTTTTCTCTAATTTTATTTCTTTCTTCTTTCTTTATTTGTTTTCATCATCTCTTTGCTTGTTTCTCTTTACTTCAGTCCCCATTTTTCTCTTTTTCTCTAATTTAATTTCTTTCTTCTTTCATTATTTGTTTTCATCATCTGTTTGCTTATTTCTCTTTACTCCAGTCTCCATTTTTCTGCTTTCTCTAATTTTATTTCTTGCTTTTTTCTTTATTTGTTTTCATCATCTGTTTGCTTGTTTCTTTTTACTTGAGTCTCCATTTTTATTTTTTCTCTAATTTTATTTCTTTCTTCTTTCTTTATTTGTTTTCATCATCTGTTTGCTTTTTTTTTTTTACTTTAGTGAATATTGAGTCTCCATTTTTTTTATTTCTTTCTTCTTGCTTTATTTGTTTTAGTGAATATGTATAGGTGGAATTGTAGATGAATATATAATACAAACAACTATCGTTTTGTAGACAAAACATATGATATATAAAAAGTCTAAAGTCATTAAATATTTTGACAATTCTAATAGATTATATATATTGATAATCCAATATTAAATGTACTTACTACTTATTTTTCTCCGTACAGGATGTTGGTTATTTATCTAGTTTTTTGGAAAGGTAAAAACAATTATGAGTGAAAAAATACAAACAGATTTATAATCTAAATGACTTCATTAAAAATTTAAAACTTTATTTTTAAGAAAAATCCATAAACCTTTAGTTAAATCAATAAGCCTTACAAAAAATTCATTCTTATAATAATATATATTTAGTAATTTTAAAAACTACTTGCAAATGGTTGATTATTAAAAATTTGGAACAATTGAAATATTAATATAAAAATGAAAACAATGTTTTCTCAGTAACTTACACATAAATAGGACTGCACTTACATGATTAGTAAATGAGTGCAGAGTTTCTCCGAGTGATCTGATCTTAAATATGAAAAATATTTCAATGCTTCAATTAAATGGTTAGGATAATTTCTTTTAATATGTTTTAATAAATAAAGATAATTTATGAAGAATTATACTTAGTTAAAGATGTGAACATTTGAATAGACACAACTGTTCAGAAAAATTACAACTGTTCGTAAGAGACACAACTTTACAGTTAACATACATTTACAATTTTTCAAAAAGACGCAACAATATAATTTTTTGTCAAAAAAGATTAAAAAAAAAATATTTTTATGAAAGTCATAATGAAAAGACACAATTGTTTTTCGCATTTATTCAGCTTGCTATTGTAACACCCGCAAACCAAATTTTGGTATTTTGGTAAGGGTGTCGATCGACACCTTCTAGTGAGGCATCGATCGACACCAATTGTGGCCGGTTTGGTCGGTTCAATTTTAATTGTCCGGTTTGCGTGGTTGGTTTAGTGAATCCCTAAATCGAGTTTTTAGGGTAGAAAACGACCCAGGGTCGTGTTATTTGGGAGTTAGTCGCCGTTTTTGAAAGAGAAACAAAGAGATAGTGTTCTTGAGCTTTGGGGAGAGATTGAGAGATTTCTTGCTGTGGGATTGAAGATCCAAGGCTAGGAACGTGTTGGAAGGGTGCTAGGAGTGTTGGATTCGTTCTTGTTGGTCAGAATCTCCTTGAAAGAGGTGAGTGCTTGACCATGGTTGATCTAAGCTTGAGATCTCTTGTATTTGGGTGATTTGTGTGTTATTCTTGTTGTTTGTTTGCTTGGGTGTGTTGTTCTTGAGTTTCTTACAGGTTTGCGGATCATATGGGCGAGTTTGGGAATGAAATTGGAGTTTTGGATTCGGATTTTTGGTGTTTCGCGTCGGCAGTTCGTGGTTGCAGAGGAGCATCGATCGGCACCTTGGCATCGATCGGCACCTTCTTGTGAGGCATCGATCGGCACCATGGGGTGGCATCGATCGGCACCATATCAAGGAGCATCGATCGGCACCGTTGTAGCATCGGTCGATACCAGTTTATATCCGTGACTTGTTTTTCCTGTTTGATGCATTGTTGTGTATTTGATTGTTGCTTGAGTATGAGGGTCTCAATGGCTTGTGTGTATAACCCAGTAGATGGGAGGACGGCCTCACTAAGTATTTGTGATAATACTTACGCATCTCAATTTGTGTTTGTGGTGCAGGTAAAGGCAAAGTGTGATCGTGGAATCCAGGCAATGAAGAGGAGGATGTTCTAGGGACTCAATTGGATGTTGTCTGGCATTGCTAGGTTGCTAGAGTTGAGTCATTAGAAACGTTGCTAGGTTGCCGGTTTCATGTTTTCTTGTTGTTTGGTATTTGGTATTGCTATGCTATGATATTGGAATGTTATTGAGTATTATTGGATAATGATAATGGTATTGCTATTTCCGCTGTTGATTGTGTTTGTGGTTAGGTGGCTAGTGGGTATGGGACCACTAGTTGTAGTTTATTTATTATAATTATTTTTATTTTAAAAAAAAAAAAAAAAAAGGTCGGTCGTTTCATTTTGGTATCAGAGCCCTTACGGTTCTAGGTTTGGGTTCACTAGGTTTGTTGTAGATGTTTGGGATTGCATGTCTTGATTGATTATGTGAGTTAGTCAATTGTGTGTGGCATGGAGTCCTAGAACATCCTCTTCGAGCCTATTGGTGATTCCACGGTGAGTTTCTATTTCTGTGTTAAATAGTAATTGTTTGCTTAGCCTTCTGTTCATGGTAGTGCAGATGGTTAGAGGTGGTGCTGTTGCTGGTCGAGGTCGTGGACGCGGTCGTGGTCGCGGTCGTGGTCGTGGTCGTGGTAGGGGGAGAGCCCCAGTGGTTAGTGAGTCCGAGGACCAGAGTGTGACAGCTGAGGGTGTTGGCGAGTCGCAGGGTGTACCGGGGGATTCAGTGAGTGTGGCCGGAGGGGGCGGTGTAGATGCTCCAGTGGTCGGTGATGCTAGGGTCCCGGGTGTGGGAGCCCCAGCGGGTGGAGTCCCTGGTGTTGACATTGCGGCTTTGCTAGCACAGGTGTTGGAGCGGTTACCACCTGTGGTACCGGCTCAGGCTCGGGTAGCGCCACCAGTGGTGGCGGAGGAGCGGCAGCCAGTGGCTGCAGATGTGGGGGATCATGCTCGTTATCTCAACATGTTGTCAGAGATGGGCAAGTTGCGTACTGAGCAGTTCTCAGGAGGTGTAGATCCTACTGCTGCGGATGCGTGGAGGACGAGAGTGGAACGTAACTTCCACACTCTGAGATGTCCTGAGGAGTTCTGGGTGGACATAGGGGTCTACTTTTTGAGTGGAGATGCTGAGTTGTGGTGGAGGTCTGTGGCTGCTAGGAGGGTGCAGCGGGATATGACTTGGGCTGACTTCGTTTTGGAGTTCAACCGCAAGTATTTTCCTAGAGAGGCATTGGATCGTTTGGAGGTGCAGTTCCTTCAGTTGTCTCAGGGGACACGGTCAGTGCGGGAGCTGGACTTGGAGTTCAGTCGACTTCTATGTTATGGGGGTCGGAGTATGGAGTCTGAGGAGGCTCAGATCAGGAGGTTTATGAGGGCTCTACGTGATGATTTGAGAGTCCATTGCAGAGGGCGGAGTTATGCTACGCGTGCTGAGCTGGTTGAGACAGCAGCAGAGATCGAGGAGGATATCCGGGCACAGTCAGTGTCGGTTACTCCAGCAGTTCAGCCTAGTAAGGCTCAGCAGCAGGGTGGTTCTAGCAGGGGCGGTAGGCATGCCCAGGGAACCAAGAGGAAGTGGGAGGCTACGCAGAAGCCGAGTGGTGCTGGTTGCTTCAGCTGTGGGAGCAGGGATCACAAGATTGCTACTTGTCCCAAGAAGAGTGTTCCGGCGGCAGGGCCTCGGGTTTGTTATCACTGCAGGGAGACAGGGCACATCAGGCCTTTTTGTCCCAAGTTGCAGCCGGCAGCAGTGGCAGCGTTGCAGCAGGTGCAGCCTGGAGGGCAGCAGGTGGCACGGATTGAGCAGGCGCCGCGGGTTTACACGACAGCAGAGACTGGTGGAACCAGTGCCGGGCGATCACAGGTATAATTTCTGATACTTTAACTTTGTGAATTTATAGTAGGTTCAGATTTTCTGTTTCCTGTGGAAAAGTGTTAGGTTCTCAACACATGAGGTTTGTGTAGGGACCTTGTTGGTGGGCGGGTTTAAGTCCCACGTTATGTTTGATTCTGGAGCTTCTCATAGCTTCATTACCCCGGAGTGTGCAGAGTGTGCGGGAATCAGAGGGGATTCCGGGGAGCGTACAGGAGTTGTTAGAGTTGCTGGAGGCAAGTTCCTGAGAGTTATTGGACGAGCTAGAGGGGTTGATATTCGGATCGCAGGAGAGTCATGGCCAGCGGATTTGCTTATCAGTCCAGTGGAGTTGTATGATGTCATTCTCGGGATGGATTGGTTGCATCGGCATATGGTGCATTTGGATTGCCATAGGGGTAGAGTGGAGTTTGAGCGTCCAGGAGAGAAGTTGGTTTTTCAGGGAATTAGACCGACTTCGGGAGTCTCGTGATCTCAGCTATTCAGGCTGGGAAGATGATCGAGAAGGGCCGTGAGGCTTATCTGGTTACTATATCTATGCCAGAGTCAGTGGGGAAGTCTACGGTTAGCGGTATTCCAGTAGTAGAGGAGTTTGAGGATGTGTTTCAGTCATTGGGGATTACCACCATCTCGGTCGGATCCTTTCACCATTGAACTGGAACCGGGACGACACCGTTATCCAAGGCTCCTTACAGAATGGCTCCAGCAGAGATGGCAGAGCTGAAGAAGCAGCTAGAAGATTTGTTGAGTAAGGGATTCATCCGTCCTAGTGTATCACCGTGGGGAGCGCCGGTGTTGTTTGTGAAGAAGAAGGATGGGAGTTTCAGATTATGCATTGATTATCGGGGTTTGAACCGGGTCACTGTGAAGAACAAGTATCCTCTTCCTAGGATCGATGAGTTGTTGGATCAGTTGAGGGGAGCTACTTGGTTCTCTAAGGTGGATCTGGCGTCGGGTTATCATCAGATACCGATAGATGAGGCAGATGTGAGGAAGACTGCTTTCAGGACGAGGTATGGGCATTATGAGTTTGTGGTGATGCCTTTCGGGTTGACAAACGCACCAGCGGCGTTTATGAGATTGATGAACAGTGTGTTCCAGGAGTTTCTGGATGTATCTGTCATCATTTTCATCGACGATATCCTGGTCTATTCTAAGAGTCCTGAGGAGCATGCAGTGCATTTGAGGGCGGTTATGGAGAAGCTGCGGGAGCAGAAGTTGTTTGCTAAGTTGAGCAAGTGCAGTTTCTGGCAGCGTGAGATGGGCTTTCTGGGTCATATCGTTTCTGCAGAGGGGGTTTCTGTGGATCCAGAGAAGATTCAGGCTATCAGAGATTGGCCTAGACCGCAGAATGCTACAGAGATCAGAAGTTTTCTCGGATTGGCAGGATATTACAGGAGATTTGTGCAGGGGTTTGCAAGCAGAGCACGTCCTATGACTAAGTTGACAGGGAAGGATGTTCCTTTTGTCTGGTCAGAAGAGTGTGAGGAGGGCTTTGCAAGCCTGAAGGAGATGTTGACTACTGCGCCAGTATTGGCTTTGCCTGAGCAGGGAGAACCCTATGTGGTTTATACAGATGCATCCAGAGTTGGTTTGGGGTGTGTTCTGATGCAGCGTGGGAAGGTGATTGCCTATGCATCGCGGCAGTTGCGGGTGCATGAGAGCAACTATCCTACTCATGATTTGGAGATGGGTGCTGTAGTTTTTGCCCTGAAGATTTGGAGATCTTATCTTTATGGTGCAAAGGTACAGGTGTTTACAGATCATAAGAGTCTAAAGTATATATTCACTCAGCCTGAGTTGAATTTGAGGCAGAGGCGGTGGATGGAGCTTGTGGCAGATTATGATTTGGAGATAGCCTATCATCCTGGTAAGGCTAACACGGTTGCAGATGCTCTGAGTCGGAAGAGGGTAGCTTCGGCTCAGGAGCAGGAGATGGAGTCTCTAGTAGGAGAGATCAGTGCGTTGAGCTTGTGTGCTGTTTCACTGGAACCGTTGGGTTTGGAAGCAGTTGACCGAGCAGATCTTTTGAGTAGGGTGCGGTTGGCACAGGAGAAGGATTTGGGGCTGGTGAATGCCTCAAAGGATGTTGAGTCAGAGTATCAGGTCTCAGATAATGGTACTATCCTGGTGCATGGTCGGATTTGTGTGCCCAAGGATGAGGAGTTGAGGCAGGAGATACTGAGAGAGGCTCATTCGAGCAAGTTATCTATTCATCCAGGAGCGACTAAGATGTACCGTGATCTCAAGAGGTACTATCATTGGGTCGGGATGAAGAAGGATGTAGCGAGTTGGGTTTCGAGGTGTGATGTGTGTCAGCTAGTGAAGGCTGAGCATCAGGTTCCTGGCGGGTTACTGAAGAGCTTACCCATTCCTGAGTGGAAGTGGGATATGATTACCATGGATTTTGTGGTAGGATTGCCAGTGTCACGGACCTTTGATGCTATTTGGGTCATTGTGGACCGGTTGACTAAGTCAGCACATTTTCTGGCCATTAAGAAGACTGATGGAGCAGCGGTCTTGGCTAAGAAGTATGTGAGGGAGATAGTCAGATTGCATGGGGTGCCAGCGAGCATTGTGTCTGACAGAGATTCTAAGTTCACTTCGGTGTTCTGGCAGGCATTTCAGGCAGAGATGGGCACTAAGGTGCATATGAGTACAGCTTATCATCCCCAGATGGACAGTCTGAGAGGACGATCCAGACGTTGGAGGATTTGCTGAGGATGTGTGTTTTGGATTGGGGTGGCCATTGGGCAGATCACCTGAACCTGGTAGAGTTTGCTTACAACAACAGCTATCAGGCGAGTATTGGTATGGCTCCTTATGAGGCTTTGTATGGGAGGCCGTGTCGTACACCGTTATGCTGGACTCAGGTGGGGGAGAGGAGCATGTACGGGCGGATTTTGTTCAGGAGACCTCAGAGAAGATTCGGGTTCTCAAGCTGAACATGAAGGAGGCTCAGGATAGGCAGAGGAGTTATGCTGATAAGAGGAGAAGAGACCTGGAGTTTCAGGTAGGAGACAGAGTGTACCTCAAGATGGCCATGTTGCGGGGTCCGAACAGGTCATTGACAGAGACTAAGTTGAGTCCGAGGTATATGGGTCCGTTCAGAGTGATTGAGCGAGTTGGACCAGTGGCATATAGACTGGAGTTACCTGAGGTTATGCGTGCTTTCCATAAGGTATTCCATGTGTCTATGTTGCGGAAGTGTCTCCGTGAGGATGATCAGTTGTTGGCTAAGATTCCAGAAGATCTTCAGCCTAACATGACTTTGGAGGCGAGACCAGTGAGGGTTCTCGAGAGGAGGATCAAGGAACTTCGGAAGAAGAAGGTTCCTTTGATGAGAGTCCTTTGGGACTGTGATGGTGTGGAGGAGCAGACTTGGGAACCTGAGGCAAGGATGAAGGCAAGGTTCAAGAAGTGGTATGAGAAGCAACCACGACCTGAGCTTGCCTAGTCTGGTTCCGTCTGTAATCCGTGGCTGGAGCGGGAATGGAGTATTCCAGCCCATCTCTCTTGTTACTCGGTCGCTTGGGGTGGTTGGTTGTGCGACTCAGTAACAAGATGAGGTGGTATTTGGGGTACAAAGTTTCCGTGAGGCAGGGTTTGGGGGAAAAGTTTCCCGAAATAGAAGTTTCCTTAAGTGGAAAGTTTCCAGAAATGGAAAGTGCTAAATATGGAAAGTTTCTCGGGAGGGAGAAATTTGTCCGTTTGGCGTGGGAAGCCTTGGAGGGGCTGTGTAGCCGTTTTGTTTGGCCTTTGTGGCGGGGCTGTTTAGCCAGAGTGTCTTTGTGACGGTCCTTCGGGACAGATGCCTTTGTGGCGGGGCTGTTTAGCCAGAGTGTCTTTGTGACGGTCCTTCGGGACAGATGCCTTTGTGGCGGGGCTGTTTAGCCAGAGTGTCTTTGTGACGGTCCTTCGGGACAGATGGCCTTTGTGGCGGGGCTGTTTAGCCAGAGTGTCTTTGTGACGGTCCTTCGGGACAGATGCCTTTGTGGCGGGGCTGTTTAGCCAGAATGCCTTGGTGGCGCGGTCCTCTTTAGGACATTTGTTTGGCCTTGGTGGCGGTCCTCTTTAGGACATTTTGTTTGGCCTTTGTGGCGGCCCTTGTGGCGTGTATATGATCCTTGTGTGGTCATATGGTATTCCAGTGAGGGAATATGTGGCTGGTAGAACATCGGGATGTTTTTACGCGAGTCACGGGAAGGAAACCTGGATAGGGATAGGACTCAGACGTGTTCAGAATCGTTTGCTCGCGACTCTTGGAGGACTTAGGTTCTCCTAGTACTGCCATATTCAGAGACTTTGTGGCTCGGGAGTATGGTTGGTATATCGACTTCGGATGACGATCCGGGGGCGCGCTGTAGGGTGGCAACCCGAGAGACGAGTTTGGACTTTTCCTTATATGTTATGGCATGCAGGCTTCGGCCTGATGAGGAGCCAACATTTGGCATGCAGACTTAGGTCTGATGAGGAGCCAATAAAAACTCAAGGTTTAGGCCTATGAGTAAAGGAAAGTCCAAAAGTCAAGAGCAAATGACGCCTGGAGCGTGAGTCTATCGCCTAGAGGTGACCTTCTGTGGATCAGTCGGAGGAGTGCGGGCCGTGGAGACGGTTGCACGGGAGTCCTTGATTGATGGTTGTTGAGATTCGAGGACGAATCTAGTTTGGTGGGGGAGAATTGTAACACCCGCAAACCAAATTTTGGTATTTTGGTAAGGGTGTCGATCGACACCTTCTAGTGAGGCATCGATCGACACCAATTGTGGCCGGTTTGGTCGGTTCAATTTTAATTGTCCGGTTTGCGTGGTTGGTTTAGTGAATCCCTAAATCGAGTTTTTAGGGTAGAAAACGACCCAGGGTCGTGTTATTTGGGAGTTAGTCGCCGTTTTTGAAAGAGAAACAAAGAGATAGTGTTCTTGAGCTTTTGGGAGAGATTGAGAGATTTCTTGCTGTGGGATTGAAGATCCAAGGCTAGGAACGTGTTGGAAGGGTGCTAGGAGTGTTGGATTCGTTCTTGTTGGTCAGAATCTCCTTGAAAGAGGTGAGTGCTTGACCATGGTTGATCTAAGCTTGAGATCTCTTGTATTTGGGTGATTTGTGTGTTATTCTTGTTGTTTGTTTGCTTGGGTGTGTTGTTCTTGAGTTTCTTACAGGTTTGCGGATCATATGGGCGAGTTTGGGAATGAAATTGGAGTTTTGGATTCGGATTTTTGGTGTTTCGCGTCGGCAGTTCGTGGTTGCAGAGGAGCATCGATCGGCACCTTTGGCATCGATCGGCACCTTCTTGTGAGGCATCGATCGGCACCATGGGGTGGCATCGATCGGCACCATATCAAGGAGCATCGATCGGCACCGTTGTAGCATCGGTCGATACCAGTTTATATCCGTGACTTGTTTTTCCTGTTTGATGCATTGTTGTGTATTTGATTGTTGCTTGAGTATGAGGGTCTCAATGGCTTGTGTGTATAACCCAGTAGATGGGAGGACGGCCTCACTAAGTATTTGTGATAATACTTACGCATCTCAATTTGTGTTTGTGGTGCAGGTAAAGGCAAAGTGTGATCGTGGAATCCAGCAATGAAGAGGAGGATGTTCTAGGGACTCAATTGGATGTTGTCTGGCATTGCTAGGTTGCTAGAGTTGAGTCATTAGAAACGTTGCTAGGTTGCCGGTTTTTCATGTTTTCTTGTTGTTTGGTATTTGGTATTGCTATGCTATGATATTGGAATGCTATTGAGTATTATTGGATAATGATAATGGTATTGCTATTCCGCTGTTGATTGTGTTTGTGGTTAGGTGGCTAGTGGGTATGGGACCACTAGTTGTAGTTTATTTATTATAATTATTTTTATTTAAAAAAAAAAAAAAAAAAAGGGTCGGTCGTTTCAGCTATTATCATATGTTAAAAAAGAAAATTAAAAATTTCCCAAAAGAAGAACAAATGTATATAATCCTAAAGACGTGTACATTTGAACTAAAAGGAAAGTTGATTGTTACAAAAGAAGAACAAATTATATAGATTACTAAAGATATGAATATTTGAATAGGTGTGATTTTTGAAATCATGTTTAAAATATGATTCCAGGAGGTACAACAAAGAGATGTTTACACGGTTTAAAATCATGTTTCCAGGAGGTACAACAAAGAGATGCAAAAACTAAGAGGTTTGATTTTTGAAAGATGGGGATGCGACGAAAAGACACAATTAATAATTTTAAACTGTTGGATTAAAACTGGAACCTAAGAGGTTTGATTTTTGAAAGATGGGGATGCGACGAAAAGACACAATTAATAATTTTAAACTGTTGGATTAAAACTGGAACCAATCTCATCCGTTGGATTAAAAGTTGACACAAAAAGTGGGTTTAAAGATGGGGGTGTAATGAAAAGACATGAATAATAGGTACAACAAAGAGGTGTAAGACATAGAGGTACAACAAAGAGGTGTAACACATAGAGGTGTGAAATTAAAATGTGTAAAAATTAATGGATGTGATTTTTGAAACCAGGAGGTACAACAAAGAGATGCAAAGACTAAGAGGTGTGATTTAAAAGGTGTAAAAGTGAATGGATGTGATTTTTGAAACAGGAGATACAACAAAGAGATGCAAAAACTAAGAGGTGTGATTTTTGAAAGATGGGAGTGCGATGAAAAGACACGATTAATAATTTTAAACCGTTGGATTAAAACTGGAACCAATCTCATCCATTGGATTAAAAGTTGACACAAAAAAGTGAGTTTGCTATTATATATAGATATGTAGAGCTATACTAAAACTATATATATATATATCTACAGTAATATAGATCTTAATAAATTAATAGAGACTAGGTAAGATAATTAGAATTATGAAGAGCGAAACTAAAAGTAGAGAAAAAGATGATTCTTGACCTTTGAGTTTCTTAGCTCTAATTCAAGCTGTATATAATATAAATCTGATGATTCTTGAGAGCGATGATTTACTTCATGAGGGAGAGCGAGAGCGAGGGGGGGTATATATAGTTCTTTCTCGTCTCTTGAGTTTTCTAAACTAATTTACATGTAATTTTATATTTCAATATTTCTTAATAAGTTCGTATAGACTCTTCCTACCGAAAGAAAAAAGTTCGTAGTTTCTTTCTATTTATAGGAAGTGGTTTGTCAGGATGATGCAAGAAAGTGAGTTAACTCACTATTTGTTTCGTATATCCACGTATGTTCCATACATGATACAACTACCACCACACGATTAGCGTACAACGAATAGGCTACTTTGTCATTCGTTTTACTTTTGTCTTGACTCGTTTGTTTTTTTTCTTTTCAAAAACTATATATTATTGGGATATGGAGAACTGGAGATCAAACCGAGAGATCGACGGTCGAGATGATTGTCCAAGAATATGTAAATTATGAAGATCGAGAATAATCTGGAAGATATAGTTTAGGAATATTTAGATCTATCTAAATATATTATTTACATTTACATTATCCTAGTTTAGGAAATCTCTTGTGTATATAAGAAAACATAAGTTGTAACATTCTAATTATGAGAGTCTAATATAATTCTTCCTAAACACCTTTGTGTTCTTGCTCTCATCAATTCTATCATGGTATCAGAGCCCAAGGTTCAAGTTCTGGTGGGCCTAGAAAAGTGGATACGGACATGCCTCTTGTTAACCCGAGTAATGGGGGCTCAAGAAGGGGTTTATTATCGGTCCAAGTGAGATCGGTTCGAGATGGAGTTGTCATCTCGAGGAGGCGTGGTCCTTGGATTGAAGGGGAGATTGTTGGGTTACAATCCAAGTCCCACATCTGAAGTTTGAAGGGACTATAATTAATATATAAAGGGTTAGGGTCAATCTACTAATTGCCAATTGATTTTTAGTTAGAAGCCCAAGATAAGCCCAAATTTAACATGGTATCAGAGCGGTCGATCTGTGGATCTCTATTCTTATTGGTTAGAGTTTTTTTTGTTTGCTTCTGCTTCTATGATGTCTATCTGTTTTCTGTCGTTTCTCTCTAATTTTTTTGATCTTTCGTGGCTTAGCTTCTTATGCAAGTTTCTTCTGATTTTTATTTTTAAAATAATAATAATATATATATATATTCTGGTATTTGGTTTTCACACGCACGTGAGTGTGTTGTCTTGTGTGGCCATGATTTGGCTGGTGGTGGTGACTATGAATATTAACCAAGACGTATGGTTGTGTTCGGCCTGTTGGCCAAGTGAAAAAAAGAAAAAAAAAAGAATTGTGTTTGTCTCTTGTATAAGAGATTTGGGCATAATAGCACGTGTTTGTGCTACTCTACCTATCGTCATGTGGTTTTCTTTGTTTTACTACAAAAAAAAAAAAAAGATGAAGCCACGACGATGACTTTGACGGATATGATGCTGATCCGGCAATGACAAATTTGAATTCGATCATGACTACACAAGTTTCTTCATGAACAAGAAGTTCGAAGAGCGATCCAAACTTGTGTTTTTTTTAAATCGATGGAGATTGACTCTATGGCTGAGTATAAATGCCACGAAGATGACTCTACGGCCGAGTATAAACGCCGTTGATGACCCTACGACCGGGTATAAACGTCGATGACCTAACGGCTGGGTATTGTAGCCGCATTGAACCCTACGACTGGGTATAAACGTCGATGATGACCCGACGGCCGGGTATAAAGCGACTGGGTATAACGTCGATGATGACCCGACGGCCGGGTATAAAGCTGTTAATTTGAAGACTTGTCCAATCTCACCCGTGTTATCACGTATGAGCTTGCCGGAAGGTATTGGGATATGGAGAACCGGAGATCAAACCGAGAGATCGATGGTCGAGATGATTGTCCAAGAATATGTAAATTATGAAGATCGAGAATAATCTGGAAGATATAGTTTAGGAATATTTACATCTATCTAAATCTGGAAGATATAGTTTAGGAATATTTACATCTATCTAAATATATTATTTACATTTACATTATCCTAGTTTAGGAAATCTCTTGTGTATATAAGAAAACATAAGTTGTAACATTCTAATTATGAGAGTCTAATATAATTCTTCCTAAACACCTTTGTGTTCTTGCTCTCATCAATTCTATCATATATATATATATATATATATATTTTTTTTTAAAGATTAAGTATATTAAGGATCATGAGAATACAGCCCAAATCTTGTCAAAATATTTATTTTATACCAATGAGGCCATTCTCATTTATAGGATTAAAGACTTTTATGCAACCTGCTAAAATATTTTTCCTTATATAGATTAACTTGATTAATAAGTACATGTATTTGTGAGATCAACACACACACGTTTTCTCTCGCCAGTTAATTAACGCATAATTTTTTAAAAAGTTCAAAAAATAATGCTTAATCTTTTTTGACGTTCATATTGATGCAAGATAGTTGTTAACAACTTAACATTAGGTGTATTGGCGTCTGGGAGATGCACGTTGACCTTAGATGTGGCACGTGCCCCACTTTATTTTCTTACATAAATAGTTTAATATTTATTTATATACTTTAACAATCGAATATGATTTCATTGTATTCGTGAACATCTATTTCCACCTTATAACAGTAATCTCCGTCCCATCATCAAGAGGATTGATAACTAATTGGGGAAAAAATTACAATCGAACCTAACCTAAATTCAGGATCAAATTTAAGTTTTCAAACATACATCGATGTAGTCTAATCAATTGATTTCTGGCGTCTCTTAGATTTTGATTTTCGTTTATTAAAAACATTTTTACCGATTTCTGGCTTCTCTTAGATTTTGAGTAATAGTATAAGCTGTAATTAAGTAGGATTTTAGATAGTAAAAAAAAAGATTGAAACAGTGGCAAACAGTTGGTTAATGTACTACTTTGCCAATTTTGAATAGTAAACGTATTAGTTTACAAATTAAGTCTGAAAAATGTACTAAAAACCATTTTATCTCTTAAAATAAATGCTATAACTATGAGCATGCTTCATCTAGTGTTATTTATTTTTAGTATCTCAACAAATTTTATTTTGAGGACCATTAATAATTAGAGAATTTTCCCACTGAAAAAAACAAAATTCTGAAAGAAAAAGAAACCGTAAGAAGGTTAAAGGTAGTTTACTGTAGTTGGAAACATTTTTTTCGTCATTTACTGGAAGGATTTTCAGCAGTGCTCGTACAACTTTAATCAACTCCTACAAACCTCCTTGTGTTGTTCTTTTACACATGTGATATGGTTCAAAAACATTATGATCCCGGTAAAAATGTTTATGGGTCCGCTACTGATGTAAAATACACACAAAATTACCAAACATACAATTAAAAAGCAGTAGACTTCATTACCAGAGTAAAAAGACCAAACAAACAAACAAACAAACAAACAAACAAACAAAGAAAGAAGAATATATATACGTATCAGGAGTTCCATCGAGATTTCTATAGAATATGACTGTGTGAATAAGTTATATATTAAAAAGATCAGCTTGTAACGGAGCAGAACAAATCACGAGTTTGATCGATTGACTATTATAACATTTAGTTTGAGACATCATCTTGTATATAGTAAAGATTAAAAAAATATTTTTAGTTCAAAAATTACTAGACTCCCATCATACACATCATTAGTTATTCATCTTGGAAATGAAAAAAAATCTAAGGAAAGGGGGAGAGGTGGACGCCGAGAGCGGTGAGGTGGACATCAGAGCTTCTTCCGTAAAACCCGACGATCTTCGAGCCTCGTCCTCCTCCAAGCACAAAGGGCATTCCCTCGAATGATCCTAAAAGTAGCGACTTCTTATACTGGTGCAACCGGAACGCTATGGAGGTGATGTGACTCTCAATGTAGGTTCCCTCCACGGCTTCGATGTAGTCGTCAACGGCAACCTGATACTGTATAGTCTGTATATAAAACCATAAAAATATATAGTTCTATATATGAAATTAAACTATTAAATTAGAAAATTAATAAAATAAAAAATTTCACCTCGCGAGTCTCGGTCGAACTCGAATCCCCATGAGTGGCTCCGGTTACAACTACGATACCGTTGCAGTATTGGAACTTGACAAAGGTGATACCATGATAATTGAAACCTACAGTCATATGCTTCACATTGTCGAAAACGCCATCGTCCCACTCGTCTCCTCCAACTCCAACGCTTACTTGTATTCCCCTGGGGAGTGCGAAGCGGGACTCAACCTCGTGCTGTTGCGTTATACCCCTACCGCTCATCGTGAACGTAGGAACTTGGACCAAACTGGGGAAATAGGTACGGTGACGAGGATAATAATACCCAACCAAATCTTTTATTTCAATTTGATAGAACTTATCTCCCTTGGCAATATAAATATAAGCTTGTACCTTCTTGTTATAACCACATATTACAAGAGTCCTGAGACTTTTATCTTCAACGATGAAGTAACTTGGCGGGTAGTAGTTGACTGTTAAACTCGACCATTCAGGAAGTAACACACTCATCAAATTCACCCACTCTACACCTTCTCCATCCCCATTTTTAATCTTTTCTTTTGTCACCCAAATCTCTACAGCCCTTGGGTTATCGTACACTTGCTCTAAATACGAAAATCGATCTTCCCTATATACGGCAAGTGATGATCTAGCATTGGATGGACCACGTGTGTTTTTAGTAGGCAAGATACAATAGGGTTCAAATCTCTCCGTAGAAAAGTCAAAACTTTGAATGAAATGCTCACGACGAGACTCATAATTAAAAGCAACCCAATATAAAGTCCCATTTAATGATACACTATATAACGACTCGAACCGCCAATTATTATATGCATACTCGTACGATTTCCATTCGTCGGATCCAAAGTTGGTGCAGACTTTAGCTTCCAAGGACATTGTATTGGTTTTACGATTAGACCTAAAGATCTTGTAGTGCTTGTCAGGTCTACTATTGTCGTATCCCATCCCACTGAAATCATAGCACAAATCTTTGGTTCTAATCCATCTAATCTGTCTTAACCATGGGTTGCAAACCGCGACCCCTTTGTGCGTAACATAAGTAAATAAGCCTTCGCAATATTCGACGTGCATGGGCATTGAATAATTATAACCAGGAATATCTGAAGGTAATTTATGCACCTCTATTGATGGACCGTCAAGATTAACGTCCACGGAACAAATCTTGGACTCGGCAATCAAGATGAATTGTGGACGGGCGAGACCCATGCCACTGTTGAAGAACCTCCGTTCCTTGAAAAGCGTGTTCCATCTTTTGCAAACAGAACTAAGTCGAGCGAGAATTTTTGTTGGAAGGTGATTGAGAATTTCTTCCTCCAATTCATGTGGAAGTGTCTCAGCGGGTTGCATCATATATATTCTGTTTATGGAAGCGGTTGTTTATGATTTATTTTTATAAACATTTCTGTCTATTACAATAGGACTCTATATATACAGATGGATATGTCAGGATGTGTATAACACAACTTTAATACTTACAGATACTGGTACTATTACCACATGAAGAAAATAATTACAACTCTTTTAATAGGTGGAAAAATGAGCAAAAAAATAAATATACTTTTGTCCAAAAATGAGATGACTATAGATATGAAGCAATTAAAATTAATTCAAAAAAATATATAAACAGATATCTGTTTTAGATTAGTTGTGAGTGAACAGATTTGTATCCTATTAATGAAAATCAAATAAAATCTGGAAATATATAATACAGTAAGACCTCTATAAATTAATAATGTTGAGACCATGACATTTTATTAATTTATAGTGATATTAATTTATCTATAAATTAATAATTATTAAATATATATATATATATATATATATATATATATATAATTATAAAAATGATGAATTGAGATAATTTTAGCAAAATAAGATTAGACTTTCGGATATTATCAATTTAGGATTGAATTTGTAATATTTAGAAAACATTATTGATAATAAATTACAAATAATCTATAAAAATATCAAAATAAAAATGATGCATTTGTAGAAATTGAAAACTAAAAAACTTAGCTATTTTGATCCCTCTTTAAAACATGTCAAATTTGATTAAACAATTAAGATGTATATAAAAAGTATACTTTTTAGATAGCTGTATTCTTTTATCAAATAAAATAATTAAAAAATAGAAAGTATTCTATGATTATGAAATGAAGTAAATGTTAGCTGATGTCAAAAAAGAAAATTAAATGTTACTCCCTCTGTATTAAAATAGATTATGAAATGAAGTAAATGTTTTAGAAATTTATCTTGTATCACAAAAATTGATTTTTTATATTTTTATTAATTAATGCTATGAAATTGTAGATTTCAAGATTCATTAAATTAAGAATTTAAGATTTTAATGAACTACTATTGGTTAATAGTTGTGAGAAATATTTATTGTATATAAAAATATATTTATGACTAAACATTAATTGTTTTCTTAATCTATGTGAAAATCTTAAGAAATCTTTTATGATACAGAAGGAGTATCTAAATTGGTACGACGGCACCTGTTTATACCGTTCTTTCATTCTTGGTCTGGTTTGTTTCTTTAGCCGCCACCACCACTGGAGTTTGTTTCTTAGCGTAAATAGTTAATTCAGTTAATAGGGGATGTGATAAAGCTTAGTTTTTTATTTGTTTTGTTTCTGTGATAGTTTTCAGATGAGTTGTTACAGCTTTGCATATTCATGCTGAATGTGTTGTTCATTATGGCGGTCAAACATGTCTAAGCCCTGGAGTTCATAAACCCTGTTCTTCATTACAAGAAACACATTCCTCCATCACTTTTTTGGAGCAGCCCGCAGATAGGGAAGATGCAATCAGCCGAAACATAGGACACCAGCTCGAAAGATGCAATCAGCCGCCTGTTTTGTAGGTATTGAGGACAAGATGTTGCCAAGAACCTCATCTGGGAGCCAGCTGATTGCATCTTTCGAGCTGGTGTCCAATCTATCTCCAATCTTTAATCTCTTAATGTTCTTCTATTTGTAATATAGATGAATGATGAATGAGTGGGGTGGCTATTTTAATAAACAGATCGAAGGTGTTTTATATTGTGTGTGTTTCCGGCTAACAACAACCTAACGCAAATAAAAATAGGATAGGTTTATGTTGTGGGATAACAAAAAAAAACATCTAACTCTTTAGCAGTGCCTCCCCAAGAAAACTCTTCAAGTGCTCCAACTCGTTAGTAGTGTGCCTCCCTAACCACACTTTCACTTGGGATGCACGCATAGTCACATCAGATATATGACCATCCAGACCCTGGAGAGATGCATGTAAAATGATCAACAACTATATATGTTTGTGTCCCTCTATCTATAGATAGATTCGTTCATGGGTTAAGCAAAATGAGATATATGTACCTGGACGGTTAGAGTTTCAAGCATAGGACACTGCTTAAGCAGATGCGGCAGTAGTCTCCAACCTCGTTTATTCTTACTCCCAAAGGTCAAGCTTACCAGATTGTTAAACACCGGTAGTATTAGTCCATGTTTAACACATCGAGAGATCACCTGAAATACACACACGCACACGAACTTCAAGAATGTCTAAAAGGTTTTTAAAAAAAAAAAAGTTAATAGAAGAAAGTGGCAAAACTTACATCAGCAGAATTGGCAGAAAGATGCAGGGTCTTAATGTGGCTTATCCCTGTAAAGAGACCCCATATATTTGGCCTCTTGATCTCTTTAGAATGATAACGAAGGTCCAGCCTAGCTTCGACTAGGGACTTCAAGTTAACTTGTGGATAGCTAGACAGGGCATAATCGGAGTAGTCCAGGAAGACAAGACTTGGGGCATCAAATGACATCGTCAAAGAGCCAATATCAAAGTTAGAATCGTATTGAACTGTTAGTTTATGGATGGTCCGACTGGATATGCAGTATGGTTGTGCGTAAAAGTCATTGTGGCGTACAAAAAGCTCCTCGAGCACGGGACAACCAGGAAGAAGCACGTAACTCAGATCTTCATATTCAAAAAAGATAGCATCGATGAAGAGAGTCTTAAGCGCTGGAAGAGACAAATCTGGAGGAAGCTTTCCTAAACTAATCTTGGTTCCCAGTGAAAGCTTAACGAGCGTCTTGCTCGTGTAGAGCGCAGGAGGTAAAAAGATTTCATCGTGAGGAGCTAAACTAACGTGCAGGTCCACTACGCCACGCTCTAAGACATTACATACCCAGCGGACCACATGAGCCATCTCAGCGTCGTCACCAACGTGATATCTTAGAGAGAATTTCTTGAGAGGAGAAGCGCATTGCAATTGCAAAGCGAGTGTTCTATCGACAAAGTTCCTGAAGCACTCCCGGAGGATCACATCCCTCTCTAGTTTTAGTTTACCATCTTTATTCCGTTTCAGAGATGCAGAATCATCAAAATCGAGACTATCCCTCAATGCGAACATATCCCTCCACTTTCTCGAGAGCACAGATGTTGAAGCAGCCAGTTTGGTCGGAACTCTTGACAAGATGTCGCCCAGAATCTCATGAGGGAGCCAGCTGATTGCATCTTCGGTGCCAGTATTCAACTTCAACAAAATTGAACAAAATCGCAACGAATTAGGTTTCCGAAAGCTCAAATCTCTCTACCTTAATCTCACAATTACAAGAGGAAATTAGGTTTCCCCCAAACTCGCAACAACCAATTAGGTTTCCTAAAGCAAGCTCAAATTGACATAGATCTCTCTCTACCTTATTCTCACAATTACAAGAGGAAATTTCAAAACGTAATCGAAGGGAAACGAGAGAGAGAGAGAGAGAGAGAGAGAGAGAGAGAGAGAGAGAGAGAGAGAGAGAGAGAGAGAGTTACCTTAGCTTTTCGAGCGAGATAGTCTCTGCCAAACTTTCCTTTGACAAGTGGTCTCCCGATCTCGTAATCAGCCAGGTTCCATGGCTCCTCAGTATCTCCAGCGTCAGATTCTCTCGATTTCTCACTCATTTTCTACGACTCCGACGACGGCGAGAGAGAAAGAGTTGAAGAAGAAGAGCAAGGAAACTTTGAATTCTAAATTCTCTTCAATACGCAGCGTTTCGTAAGTCTTGATTCACCTGCTTCATCAACTGCCGATTTTACCCTCTGCATGCTCTCTAATTTCTGAACTACCACAGAGCCGTGTGCAGTTTGCTAGACTTTATTAGGGCATCTTCGATAACTCTCTTCATTTTAAAGGGAGCAAATTTTGAAGATTCGAAGGTTGTTTGCTCCAACAATATATCCTCAAAAAAATCTTTCAAAACTAATTAAATTTGCAATATAGTCTTTAATATTTACAAAATTCACTAATAACGATAAAAAATCATAAATAAATATATAACATACATTTAATTTATTATACAATCCAAAATATTATTTATTTTATTATACAATACACAATATTACATAATAAAGGTTACATGATAATATAAATTACATATATAATAATAAAACACACATAATGTATTTTGGTACAACTTGTAATATATGTGTGTTCAATTAATTTATGTGTACTTTGCTTTAGTTTGTATTAAGTTTGTTTAATGTATTTTTCTTTTGTGAGAATCTTGTTTAATGTATCTTTTTGTAACTTTGTTTTTAATATTATATTTTATTTTGTAAACTTTGTTTTTACCATTACAAATTATTTTTTGTTTATTAAATTTATTTTAGTGTGCTTAAGTTTCCTTATATAAAATTTATACAATTATTTATGAAAGACATAAATATAGAGACTAAGCTGAAAATAAAAAGTAGTTTTGAGGTTCTGAATGGTGAAACCTAAATTTGAAGATTTGAAGATTTGTTGGATTGTCAAAAACCTCAAAATTTGAGGTTTTAAGGGCTTGTTGGAGATGTCCTTAGGCGAACAGAAACCATACCAAATTTTACAACAGAAAACAAACAATCCAAGAAGAAATTTTAATAGCCAAATTCTGAGTTCCAACTTTCAAGCTCTTCCCATTTGTTTTTTTACTCAAGCTTGGCCTGATGATCACTCCCATCGATCCAAGTGACCACATGTTTATAGTGAACGATCATGATTCAGGGATCACTTCGGTCAAATACAACTTATATTATTGTCTACAACTCAGGTAAGACTAGGCTCTCTGCCTAATTTAACTAAATAAGACAGCTGGAAAGGGAAAAAAGTGCGAACTTCTTCCATAAATATCACACAAGGTTGCCTGTATATTGCAACTCTAAACAGTGTTTTAACTAGCTTCTCAGTCTCACCACCTGAACCAGTACAGCAAAATTAGTTAGTTTGTTTGAATTGTAAAGAACAATTTCAAGAAGCCTTAAGAGTACAGTGACACAACCACACACCCATTTTGACGTCAAAGAAGAAGACTTGAGATCTTGGAGAGCCTGCATAACACAGAATGTCTCGCTGCCACCTGAAAACCCAAAAGGAAGGTATAATATTAACTAAGACAACAGGGTAGTCACTAAAATCAGACAAAAAAAATACAAACAAAAAAGGGAATATTGAAAAGTACTCGAGCCTTACAGTTGCAAGGGTTTTGACTCTTGTATTGTTTGAGAGAAGGCTCTCAAGAAGAGGCTTGGTGTGAATTAAGCATTGCAGCACTGAAGCAATGAAACCAAGTATTGCCTGAAGGTGCTGAGCCTTTTGCATGAGAGGAAAAGATATAAGAACAAACTCGTTTGAAATCAAATCAGAGAAGCGAAGTGAAGAAACCAAACTTGCAAAAAAAATTTACCTCTCGCTGTCCCTGCAGAAAAATGATAAAAACAGAACACACAAGTGTTTGATGTGAGTCGATTAAGTTTGGATGAAATGTCTGAGAGAGGACCTCTCACCGCTGTGTACATTGTAGACTTGTAGTCAAGCATCTGCAGAGAGATGCACCAAATCAGTAGAAACGACATGATCAAAGATTCTGATTCAAATTAAATAAATGAAAGTGATTCGAGGGAATATACTCATTCAAGCCATTGGCAGGAGTCGTGAGTTAATTCAAATGAAGGATCTTGAAGCAGGTGGTCAGAACAATACTCGTTTCCCTGCAAATAGTAATACAATCATCATATGAAGAAACACATATTACATATTACATTTTGGTATCAAAATGGTTGTTAATAATGTCACTTATGACTTACCTTTCCACACGTTTTCTGATGATTGGTTTTCTGGCCAAAGTGCAATAGCTCCCATTATTTTCAAGCATACCAGGTGGTAGAGCTCTGCATCTGAAGCCTATCTGAATTTCTGAGCAAGACTGTTGTCCCTGGTTACATAGATCAGATAACCAATCTATTAGCATCAAACATGAGACAAGCCCCTCAAAGTGTATACCCTGAAATAGTGAAAAAAAAATAGTTGTATCAAGTCAACACACTTAGAACTAGGACTTGATATATTCAAAATGTAGGATCTAACTAAGTAATTATAACTATAAAGAAAGATCAGTTATCAGTACCTCATATGGATCAAGCAATGAGGTTTCTCATAGCAATCCAGTCATACCTCTCATCTTGCATCTTGAAGAAAAAAGACACAAAAATCTGAAGTAAATCTGCAATTACAAAACACAGATAAACATAAACTGGTAAGAAAAGTGTTTGAAACTGTAACCTGAGCTATAATGTCAAACAAAGCAGCAGACACAATCTCCTTGTATGGTTCTAGCTTCATACGCAAAGTAGAGTCAAATAAATCAATCATTGAAGGCGTGTCTGAATTTGGAACAGTGGTTGGGCTGAGGCATGACGTTGATGTTGGGATACAAACCAAGTCCCACATCTGAAATTTGAGGAGATTATCATTAATATATAAAGGGTTAGGGTCAATCTACTAATTGCCAATTGGTATTTAGTTAGAAGCCCAACATAAGCCCAAATTTAACAGTTGACAACGACGACGGGCTCAGAATAAATTGCAATATATGGAGAAAGGATCAGCAAATAGAGCAGCACTTCACACACACACAAAAAAAAAAACACCGAACCAAAATACAGAAGCAAATAGAGATGAGTTTAGAGCAAGGAACCTTTGAAAACGCTTGAAGAAAATAGCATAGATTGGCAATACGTGATGATTGGATCATGGTTTGCTTCCAAAAGACCTGCAAAACAAAGACAGAAACATAAGGAACAAAACAAACAAAAAAAGAAGTAAAAAGACGTGGTGTTAAGAGGAAGAACAAAACCCTAGAAGACGCTAGCAGAGAAGAAGAAGCGTGTCCATCAAAGCCATCACTCTCATCGATAAAAGAAGCATCCAAAACCTGAAACAACATAACAACAAGTTAATAGCATGAGTTTAGAAACCAAACCCTAGGAAAGAAACAAATGAAAACAGAGACTGAGTTTTAGAAGAAGAAGAAGAAGTGTTAGGAGTAAGAACGAAACCCCTGAAGACGTTAGAACAGAGGAGATGAAGCGTTTCCATCAAAGCCATCATTGATCGATAACAAAAACCTGAAACAACATAAAAAAAAAAGGTAAACCGCATGAACAATATATAAAGCAACCAAGCAATTAAGAAACCAAACCCTAAAAAGAAAAAAAGAAAAATCAAGTAAAAATCCAATGATCGGTTCAGAAGCAGAAAAACCAGAGACCGAGTATACCACCACCACCTTAAACGCTCTCGGAGACACGAAAAATAGAAATAAAGGAAGATCATGCGATGTGATCATTGATGTTAAGAGAGAGTGAAATATTTTTATAGATGAGCTATGAAAACTATTGTTGTCGGTTTAGCTATTTCCTTTTCTTTAATTCATATTTAGTTATTCCTTAGAGCATGTTTATCCCACATCCTTTAAAATTGGTATCTCAGATTTATTTTATTAATATTTTAATACAATAAAATTATTTAATTTAATTAATTATTTTCTTTTTAAAGTTGAACCAATCACATTGTGACACATAAGTGAGAGAAGATCAGATGGGTGTCTCCGAAGGTCTGCTGCGAGACTCGGTATCTCTCTTTTTCCTCAACTTTTTCATTTTTTTTAATTTTTTATTAGAAGACATACCCACAGTATGTGGGATAAACATGCTCTTATTTGATCATGATTTAACAAACAGATCAAGGCTCGAAAAAATATATAAACCCATGATTTAAAGAACCTACACTTTCATTATTTTGCCCCATGCGGCCCAAATCAAATTGAGGGTGTCGATTTCACAATCCAAAAAGAATATGAGCTCTTATGCAATAGGATTTGTAATTTAAGGGGCTAAATGTTATTAACCTGTTTTCTTCGGTTTAGTTTTTGTTCCTTTGGTATTTTTATTAGAGTCAAATAAATATATCTATTATTGGTCAATCCTGTTGTAGTTTTCGACAATTTCAAAAAGTCAAATAACTGTAAAATCTAGACGGAGTTTTAAATAAGTCTGTTTACTTATCGATACTCATCCAAAAATATTTGTTTTTTACCTTTTTAAATACCTAAAATTTGAGAACTTTTCCAATGAATATATCTATTTTCTCTCTAAATAAATTGCAAAATCTTAAACTTAAAATAGCTCGACTTTGTCTATGTAACCGTTTTTTGTGAAGAACCTGAAATGTAGCAAGACAACACTATTTATATTTTTAAATTTTAATATCATAATATTTTTGTACAAATATATAATTCTCCTTTTTTCTCAAAGATATATAATTCTCCTTAATTTGTAAGTTTTGTACAAAATTTGTTATTGAGACTAGGTTAGACCCGCGCTACGCCGCGGGATTCTTTTTGTAACTATTTTTAGATATATTGAATTATTAAAAATATTATTTTGTTTTTTAGAATTTGATTAATTATAAAAACTATGGTTTATACAGTGAGATAGAAAATGCACTAATAAATTAAAATAGAGAAATTTCAAAATCAAATCTATGATGGCTTATAAATGTTTACATTTAAATAGTATAATTGATTATATAAATAGTCTAACTAACCCTAATGTATGTTCTGTTTTATTTTATTTTACCTTTTGCGTGGAAGGTATATAATTTGTAGTTTGAATATGTGGTGTACTTTTTGTAGTTTTTAAAAATTTAATAACATAATTTTTTATATAGTGTTTTTTTTATTGTTAGAAAAATATTATTTGTCAAATTACATAGACATATTTTTACTTTAGTCTAGTTTTGTGTATTATTTTAATATTATTATATTTATGTTGAATAGCATATGGATTAGGTTAATTTTCCAAGTAGTTTTAAAGTTGTAGATGATTAATTAGTTTTCACTAATTTTAAACTATCATATAAAACCTTCAATTGTGGAACTTATATATTTTTCAATTTGTCATTAGTTGGTGTTTTTATATATAAAATGACTATCAACATTAATCTCAAATTTATTTTATTTACTTTGTTGGGGAAGATATATTAGCGTAGCTTGATTTAAAGGTGTACTGTATTACTTTCGTAGGTTTTAAAAAATTTAATCACCTAGATTTTATATTATTTTTGTTGATAGCAAATTTATTTTGGTAGTTTTTTGTTCTCTTTTGGCCTATAAATAATCTTTTAGCATTTTGTTTTCGCTATAAAAAATAATTTAATTTCTATATAATTAATATATTTGAATCCTGATTTTGCAAAATTTAATTAATTAGAATTATATATAATTTTTTTATTGCATAAATTATCAAAAACATTCATTACACATAACATACATAACCTAGATTCCATACAATAAATAACTAATCTTCATAAAATAAGTTTTTTAGTAGAGAATGATCTCGAGGGTTTTGGTTGGAGCATTTCCTGAAAGCCTGAAGGTTTTTTTTTTTATTTTTAAAAAATCTCTTTTTTTGTCTCTTCGATTTGTCCTAGTGTCTCTTCCATCTCCATTAGCTCATTGAGACTTGGTTGCTGCTTCTTATTCTTACGGTTTTTATTCAGCTTTTATTCAACCAAATGCGACTGCTTTTACAAGTCAGCTAACCTTGCCAAATATGATGTCCTCAGAGAAAGTATAGATAGAATGATCTGTATTTCTCTAACCATCCTTCCTTCTTCTGAGTTCGCTATAGCTCCCTCTTTTCAAGATCCTTTATAGCCTTAAACACACCCTAAATTCTATCACAGGCACGCTTAACCCCGTAGGGTCCATCCCTACAGCGCGTGCGTCGAAGCAGTCTTTAAATGGCGTAATGGCTTGAATCTTAGATATTCTCATTGTGTGTGTAAAAGTTAAACTCTAAATACAAACATAAATTATTTAGTTTTCCTCTAGACAAAAAAAAAACATCTCCTTTGTAATTTAGAGTAACACCAATATAAACATTTTTCATGTTTACATGATTTTTTCATTAACATCTTAAAAACAAAAAAAAACTTCATGTGGCTGTTATCTTTGAAATGCTTTACTTTATAATTTGTACACACTAATATATATGAAATCTTCATGTGGCTGTTATCTTTGAAATCGAACTCCACTATCAAAATTTGAGTTTTGAATACCTTGGCTTTCACTGTAAAAGACTGAGCAAGAGCATAGTATATATCGGGGTGGAGTACGGTGTAAGGAACCACCGTGCTTAGCTTGGGTCCACCCTCAAGCAAATTAGGGCTCAACGATAAAAAGACTCCGCCAACATAGATTGATGTAACGTAGAGCAGATATTCAGAGTTTACGACTTTTAAGTCCGTCATAATCCTCGGACTATTGCTACCATTGAATGGCGGGATGAGATAGTTAGGGGTGACGATATAGAAATGACCGGTGCCGGAAGAAGGCAAGCAGAGAGAGAAGTAAGAGATGACGTCAAACGCTGATGTCACCTGTCTCGGGAACGACGAAGATCCGAGAGAAAGAGCCAGAACTCCGGCGACCGGAGGAGGAAAGCCTTGGAGGATTTTTCTATCAAACGTTTCTGGATCTGTCGGGGACCTTCCTTTGATCGAATTCTTCATCACTTCAATCATCAATTTGAGAAGAATTTGATATAGCGGCTAGAACCTCGATCCGGTAAAATTTTGAGAGAGGGGAAAAAAAGTGACTTGTAAAAAAGATTGATTTTTATTGGAATAGAATGCTTAGTTGTATTAATTGTTATAATTTGATAGGTTAATGATTTTAAATGAGGTGTCAACACCAGCTTGAATGTTGAAGCTGAGGTGTCAACACATGAGAGAAACGCATCCTATTTTTATTGTATTGATTTAGTTAAAGTTAAAGGATTCATTAAGAGTATTATGGTATTAAAAGTTTTCAAAGGTCAAGTCAAAATTAAATTGTTATAAAAAAAAAGAGAAAACTTTATAAGCAAATCCGACTCACTCTGTGACAAAGAAGACGTAATTGATTGATTAGGGTTAGACGGAGACCCGAAAACACCTGTTGAAACCATCTACGGTCGAAACTTAAAGATACAAACTTTAATTCAGGACACAAATTATAAAACAAAAAACTATAAAACTCTATCTTTACCTCCAACGGTCCAAAATTATTAGCCGTTTTTTTTTTTCTTTCTATCAACCTTATTAGCCGTTAATTAGGAGAAGGAAATTAATGATAGATTTGGGAATATCTATATCATTAATGCACAATCCACACAGCTTCTTTTTTAGTTTTTCAAGTTTTTTCCTTTTTATTTTATTTTTCAGTTAAATGTTAAAAACAAAAACAATAATGGACATCTGATCTGAGACACAAATTCTTTTTTTGTAAACAAAATAAAAATTTGCTTTAGATGTGATGTGAGTGAACATCTAAATAAATTACAGAAACAAGAAAAAGGAAAGGTTGGGTTGTGTTGATGACGTGGACAATCCCCGGATCAAACTTAATGTCTGTCTTTAATGTTATTGGCCTCAGAGTAATTTATTATCTTCAATTAATCGGAGCTACAAACATATTTCGATCGAGCAGTCAAATCACTGATGTACAACAGTTGCTTCATAAAAATAGCACAAGTTATAATAGCAAAGTTCAACATGAGATAATTCAGTTTTTATGCCAAAGCTTCCGGCCGATAAATATAATAGACAGACAACAGAGCATCTCACAGCTTCCTCATGAGTAGAAAGAGCCTCTGGTCGAGTTCAAAGTGAGAAATGTGAGCCGGATCTCCCTGTAGCAACATCAGCAGCCCGCCGAATGAAACATATAGCTCTCTGGAAACATGCACATAATTTCAAGAAAGAAACCAAAACATGATGGTTAGCTGATCTGTAAGTTAAAACTGGATCTATTTGGGAAAGGACTGATTAAAAACGTTCGATTTATGTTGGTCAGATGTATATGGGATTCTTACGCTTTTGGAGTTTTGCCGTCACGCTCAGAGATCTTGTAAAGCTTCCCGTGCATAATGTATTCATACTTATCCGCAAGTGTTTTCTTTGCTCCCTGTAATAGAGAGCGAGACGGAAACTAAATCAGATGAACAAACATTCTTGGTTTTCAAAGATTCAAGACACTAAAGTCTTGCTCAAGTTTCATATATATAGAGTCTTATTCCTATCTCCTGAATCAAGCCAGTGAATAGTTAGCATTTAAAAGTTATGACCCAACCAAATCCTAAGATAGAGTATGTAAATGCAATATACACACAAACATGAAGCAGACAGAAACAAGAGTAGTAGAGATCATCATTACCGGAGTAAAATATCCGGTATCAGGAGTGCCATCGAGATTAAGAGTGGGAGCCATAGCGAGAGTGAACTTATCACCAACAGCCAATGGATAGACCTCAGTGTTAACATCTAAATGCATAAACATTTCCAAGTTGTGGCTCCTAGCTTCCACACGCGTAACTGTCACCACAAAACAACACACACACAGGGACACAATCAATTTGAAGACAGAACAAAAAAACAAACTTAAGGGAGGCTTAAAGTTAAGATCTTTTCCACAGAAACTTGGATTTCAATTTCTATAAAACACAAAACAAACAGAAGAAACTAAGATTCACAACATATCAGAAACTCAATTTAAGCCATAACAAGCATTACAGATCGTGACTTGAGGAGGTTAATTCAAAATAAAATAAAAAAGTAAATACCTTTATCGAACTTTTTGCCATCAGGGTCTAGCTTATCGACCACGAAGATATCCTCGAACATGATAATATTACTTGCCATCTACAAACACGATAATCAAAAACCCTAAACACTCTTAAATTCTGATTCGAGTAGCAAAGAACAACGATATGCGAATATGAAGAAATCGAGAATCTGAATTACCTTTAAAAGGAGATGGAAAAGACGAATTCTTCAACTGGTCCGGAGGCTCGAGACGCAGAGAGAGGAGTGGCGGCGAAAAGAGTGTAATTGGGAGAAAGCGAAAGCGAAGCGAAAGAGAAAAAAATTACGTTTTTATGTTATCAGTTTATTTACATATATGATCCCTATAGTTTTGTAATTATTTTAGATATTCCCTGTATATTTTGCGTCTTACATATACTGCCTGTAGTTTTTATCTATTATATAATTGGGTCCTTTTAATAGACATGAGCTGCTTTATAGTCTATAGTAAAAAAAAATCTAAAATTTTGCCATATGTATTGGTCAATCTTGTTGTAGTTTTCGACAATATTAAAAGTCAAATCTAGACGGAGTTTAAATAAGTTAGAGTGTTTACTTATAGATAGACTAGATAAAGGCCCGCACGATGTGCGGGTTTAAAAATTGTTTGAAAAAATAAATCCTAAATTTAAAACAATTTTTCAAAAATATATAAAGATTTTTTTTTCTAAAGTAAATATATAAATAGTTTAACTTAGAGAATATTTGTATTTACCTTCATACATTTATTTATATTTCTATATTTTTAATATATTATAACATTTATTATAATAATTTAAAGCTAAATTATATCCCACTAAAACTTTTGCCAAATATTCATCATTACAAATATTATTATTGTCAAATTTCAAAAACGTTTCACAACTTATTCACAAAATATTTTACATGCAACAAATTCATCAAAGCAACATCTAATAAGTAACCACATACAATTTTACTCTATTTTTTACCATTAAAAATATGTTCTTACACCCAAAATTATTTTATTGTTAAAGTATGCTTTTTATCACCACCTATAAAATGTCTTCTAAACAAATTAAACAAATTTTATGTTGCTTTACTTTCATTTTGGCATAATTATAGTTCTTATAATTACTAAAATTATTTTGTGACATAATTTCTTTAACCATGAAGTTTTTTACTCCAAATATTTTGGATAACCAACTGGTGAAAATTATTTACTCAATTACAATGATTTTATGACTAACCCAATAAAAATTGAGAAATTGAAAGAAATTTAATATAATATAATAAAAATAAAAATTTGAAAATTATAATCATGATGGTATATATAAGTCTTAGATAATTCAAATATACAAAATAGAAAACCTTTATATACAATCCAAAACATGACATATGTCATAATCATGTTAAGGATCAACGACCTATTTAATCTTCAAGTATCCAATTTTACCAAAACAACTTAAACCTCGTCTCAAATATTCTCGAATCATAAATTCTCAACTTATTTTTACCCGAATAAAAAGTAGGGCGACAATATCCTAGAGAGGAGGATAATTTATTAATTATTCTCAACTTATTCTCAACTTATTCTTTTGACATAATTTATTAATAATAATATACATGCTTAGTGAATTATTTTTTTATTTATACATGTCAAAATCTTATTGAGAAAACACGTATAACATAAGTAGCTTATAATGGAAAATATATTAGTTTTGTTAATTTTTCTTTTTGATTTAGAATTTTTTTGGATAAGCATGTAAATTTTATTTAGATTTAATATTATTTTTTAATTAGCTGTTTTGAAAATAATAATTTTTGGCACGTGTCAACATTTCATCAGTATACTTGACATGTGGCTAATTTGAAAACCCAACTTTATATAATAAGATTTGTAATATAATAAAATATTAGTTCAAGCTTTTTCCTAAGAATACCAATCGGTTCTCCATGATCTTCGTTTTCTTCGCATGTGCCTTCACAAATCTTGTTGCAGTATTCAGTGTCCGAAATTGGCTAACCATAGAGACATATATTTTTTTTTTTTTTGTGCAAACAAAGACATAAAATTTAATGTGCTAGGTTATATAGTATAATTATACAACCAAATATGGATGGCACATAGTATATTTATTTTACCATGTAATGGTTGAGAATCTTTGTAATAGTGAAACTTTGATATGGATGACGCATAGTATATTTATTTTAGTTGTTTTGTTTTTAATATAATAAGATTACAATTATATTATGCTTTGTTTTACCAAGCTTGAAAATTGTGATTTTTGTTTTACTCACTTTGATCTCTAATCATTAAAATTGACACGTGTCATAATCTGGCAAATATCTAACTTTGATTTTTGATCGTTAAAATTAACATGTGTCACGATCAGGTGAGTTACTAACTTTGTAAAATTGACATGTGTTACGATCTGATGAGTTACTAACTTTGATCTATGATCGTTAAAATTGACACGTGTCATGATCTGGTGAGTTTTTAACTTTGATCTCTGATCGTTAAAATTAACACGTGTCACGATCTGGTGAGTTACTAACTTTGAAAACCAAGGTTTATATAATAAGACTAGATAAGGACCCGCCCGATGTGCGGGTTTTTAAATTTTGTAAATTAAATTAAATTTAACAAAAATATATTAAAAAATTTGTACGTTATATATAATTTTTTTTGCTACAATACACTGATTTATATCTATTTACAAATTTTTTTATTAAATGTGTATTTTTTTACACCTAAGTATATTGTATTTTACAAATATATTCTTTACCACCACTTAGGAAAATATCTATATAAACACATTAAGTCAACTATTATATGTCTAGTAATTTTTACTTTTGCATAGTTTCTTTAATCACTAAAATTGTTCGTTCGAGAAACTTCTCGAATAAAAACTATACTACATAGTATACTAATCAATGATGTATCATAACAATAATATATGACCAATCATGGAGAGAACCTTGGCTCCGCCCTCCTCTCTTATAGACAGAACCTTGCGTCCAACCTCCTCCACCATGAAGAGAACTTTGGCTGTGCCTTCCTCCCTTGGGGAGATAACCTTGCATGCGTCCAACCTCCTCCACCATGTAGAGAACGTTGGCTCTGCCCTCCTCATGTTTGGAGAGAACATCTTCACGTCTTTTGGCTATCTCAAAGTGGCATGCTCCAGCAACCAATGAAACTAAAAGTCCTTTTCTAACGTCACAAAATATTTTGATAGTAACTAATATTAAATTTTCCAATGTATTCGCGGAAGTGTCTTTGGCACATCATGATCTAGCCTCTGTCTCTGAGCTCCTATGGATCTATCAAAAATGGTTTATGGTTTTCCAATTTATCTATCTATGTTTGTTGTAAGCTTGTGTTTGATTAGCCCATTTAATCCCTCCATTAGGTGTATTTTTTACACCTAAGTATATTGTATATTACAAATATATTCTTTACCACCACCTAGGAAAATATCTATATAAACACATTAAGCCAACTATTATATGTCTATTTAATTTCACTTTTGCATATTTTCTTTAATCATAAAATTTGTTGGTTCAAGAAACTTCTTGAATAAAAATATATTACATAGTATACTGTTGGTGTTGGGTTTCGACGATCGTAAAGCCCGAAAGAGAAGCCCAATAAGCGATAATAACTATTCGAGATAATGGGCTTTGTGAGGCTCAGGAAGTGGGGTCGTATGAAAGAGATGCCAAGTCAAAGTTCGAGGGAGAATCTAGGGGATCGCGAGCCGAGATCTTCGGAGGAGATCGAGGAGATAGTTTCTAAGCCAATTTTCTGTTTAAGTAGTCGAGTTCGGATGAGAGAAAAACACATGTAATTTTTAACGAATACAACAGAGAAAATCAATACAAAATCCAGTTCGCTTGTTCTTCATTGTTCTTGTCGATTTATACCGAAAGTCTGCCCATATCTTATTTCTTAATTAAATCTTTCTAGTTGTTGTTTATGATATCAACATATACTAATCAATGATGTATCATCACAATAGTGTATCACCAACCATAGAGAGAACCTCGGCTCCGCCCTCCTCCCTTATGCAACCTCCTCCACCATGAAAAGATTGGTTCTGCCTTTCTCCTTGGGGAGATAACCTTGCATGCGTCCAACCTCCTCCACCATGGAGAGAACCTTGGCTCTGCCCTCCTCATGTGTGGAGTGAACATGTTCACGTCTTTTAGCTATCTCAAAGTGACATGCTCCGAAAACCAATGAAACTAAAAGCCATTTTCCAACATCATTCTTTTGATGGTAACTAATGTTAAATTTCTCAATGTATTGTGGAAGTGTCTTTGACACATCATGATGTAGCCTCTGTCTCCGAGCTCCTATGGATCTATCAAAAATAGTTTTTGTTTTTTCAATTTATGTATCTATGTTTGTTGTAAGCTTATATTTGATTAACCTATTTTATCCAACCATTAGGTTGATAAGGTTATACTCTTTATCTCCCTTTGAGATTGAATGAATGGTAACAATTATGTTTGCATAAAAAAAAAGGTCTACAACCAACTAATCAAATTAGAAGAAAATTAATTTGATGACATTATTAATGACATAATAGAAAATTATAAGTACGGTAATATATGAATTTCAAATCAAAGATGAAAATATAAATTAAATAATAAAATCTAAAAATATTACAATAAAATTTAAAATACAGTATTAGAAAAAGACGCATATATTAATCTTACATTTTTTTGGGTCAACATATTAATCTTACGTATTTCAAACTGAAAAAAAAAAAAAAAAAGTAGGAGAAAGTTTTGGTTTAAAAAAATAAGGAAAATTTATCTTCCCATTAAATCTTTTTTACCAATAGAAAAAAGTTTAAAACAGTGTTTTTGAATAAATTATTTTGTTAAATGAAAATGTGAGACGATCTATGTTTATATAGAACTGAATATTTACATTTTTTGAATTAATAATTAACTATACATTTTCATTAATCCCTTTTATATTTTCTTGTTGAATTAATAACTTAAAATTCAAATAAGTAAATAATGTTATAATTTCGAAATATATAATCTCCTAATAATTATTTTTTAAAAAAACTTTTTTATTTTTGTAATTTTTTATAATTATCTTTTTACATTATTAATACTATTTAAACAATTTTTTTGTTTTTTTGTCATAATCTCAAATCACTCATATTAATTATTAGTTTTTACACATGTCAAAATCTGAGATTGATAACTTGACATATGTCATGATCCTATTAATGACTAACTTTCAAAACCCAACTTTATATAATAAGATATTCATTCCAAAAGTATCTTAAATCATCTCTTTTTGTAATTTTTGAAATATCTAAAATATCATAACTTTTTTCAATGAATATGCTCTTATATCTAATGGGTGCATCTATTTTCTCTCTAAATTTTAAAATCCTAAACTGAAATGTAGTAAAGACAACACTATTCATATTTTTAAATTTTAATACCATAATATTTTTGTACAAATATAAACTTCTCCTTAATTTTTAAAAGTTTTGTACAAAAGATGTTATTGAGACTTAGTTAAAATTAAAGACTTCATTAAAAGTATAATGGTATTAAAGTTTTCAAAATTGTAAAAGGTCGACTCAAAATTAGATTTAGTGTTTTCATATGTTTGACAAGAACGACAGACGCATCACAAAAAAAAAAAAAAGCTAAACAAATTTTTTTTTTTAATTTCGATTAATTTTCTGAATTTCCTACTATTCGTTTACTGCAGAGCAAACCAGTTTTGATTACACTATTAGTCTCTTACGAAGTGAGGTTGCGCAAATCAACCACGAACTTTTAGTCTTCGGAGATGAGGTTAACTTTTTTTTTTTTTTTTGATAGTGTTTTGACAGCTACATATACTTTTTTATAATAATTATATTATTACTATTTTAAATGTCAATTTTATTTTGGATTTTTACCCATAGTGACAACAGATTGGAACGTTCAAATCCGCAATCTATATTTTTAGTGGTCTAAGTTTTATGAACACTAACAAAAAAAAAATGCTGGTAAGAATATTTTAAATTTTAGATATCGATCTAATTTTAAGAAATTTATTATTAATACTGATATGTATTTCTTTTGTTTGTGGCAGAGGGGAACAATGAAGAGAAGATCTATCTCCTAAAACCAAAATTGCTGAAGAATAAAAACTGAGACAAAAAAAAAAAAAAAAAAAAAAAAAAAAACAGTAATTGTGTAATTGTTTTTATGTTTTTAGTTTATTTCATATATGATCCATATAGTTTTGTATTTCTTGTAGATATTCCCTGTATATTTTGCGTCTTACATATGCTGCTTGTAGTTTTATTTATTATAATTGGGTCTTTTTAATAGAGATGCTTTCTATAACTTTAAAAAAATAAAAACTAAAGTTTGCAATAATCGATTGGTTAATCTTGTTCTAGTTTTCGACAATCTCAATAGACAAATAGCTGAAAAGTCAAAATAAACTAACATGTATTTGTTATTCATAAGGACTGCCATTTAAATGTCAATCACAAACATTTTTCCCGAAACATGTGATACGTACGTCCCAAAAAAAAAAATCCATTACTTTTTGGCAAAGAATAACCATTTTGAAAAATGAAAGCATGCATCATGCCATTACAACAATTAGTTTTTTTTTTAAAAAATGGTAAGAGAGAATTACTAATTATCGATGACAAGGCGGCACCAAAGATTATATGTATAAAGCTAATTAATAGATATCCGAAGCCGATCAAGGAGATTCAAGCTACTTAATTATTACTTGACAAGTTGAAAACACACATCGGTTCTCATTTTACAATTTGGTTAGCGAAACTGTAAAAAGTCATCAAAGTCTCACTATGAATGGATCACCGGACATTGGTTAGTCGATCTCATTGATATTTGCGAAGAGAAGGTCATAACTCATAAGCCGATTGAAACTTCGATATATATCCTGATAATGTATATATGTCTGTCTCGATTCATATGGAAAAAATAAGTTTGATCGATCATATTATGTTTTGATTCAGATTGGCTTTATACTGTGAATAATTAAGAAATATTTTTTTTTTTTTTGTAAGATGAACAATTAAGAAACATAATACAAATTAAAATTGAACTATAAATTACAAAAGAACAAAGAACTTGAGTGAATTTTCCCATTCCTCGGTAATTTATAGTTGAAAGTGTGGAACCGAACTATATCGATGTTCGTTGTAATCATTCATAAACCGACTAAAAACTTCAATCTATATCCTAATTTTGGATAATTATATATGCAGTCCTATATTTATATGTCTGTCTCTGTTCATATGGTAAAAATAAATTTGATCGTATTGTTTTTTCGATTCAGATTGGCTTTACACTAAATAATTAAGAAAGATAAAGATTATACAAATTCAAATTTAACTATAAATTACAAAGGAGCAAACAAAATAAACATATATATATATATATATGTTGAATTGAATATTCTCCTTTCTTATTTAATTTTATATCGTCCCTTATACATTTGAATATTCTCATTCCTAATTATTTTGTTATCTCGAGTCATGCTCATGGACCATAACAGTGACAATGGACGCCCCCCTGATGACTCTCGCAGCGTCCAGAGCAAGACGTTGGATAGACGCTTTCACATGTGGTTTTACATGCGTCGTTTACACATGGAGCTAGTGTCGTACCTGGTGGCCCTTCACCTATGAAACTGAGACATGCTGATGCTGCTGCGTTGCTCTCTACATTATTAGAATAATACAAAAAAATTTGTAGTTTAAATCTTCTTAACGATTTGATAACTCCCCTATATATTTGTATGAAGTATGAACCATTTGTCCATTTCTATTAGTAGTATAGTTATTGTGTGAGAAATGTATAACTTACCAGTTATCATGAATACGAGTAGGATTAAAATGACGACATTGAGTACTTTGGCCATCTAATTATGATTTCTTTAGTACCAGCTTTTTCTATTGTTTTTTTCCGTTTATATTTAGTGAGATCAATCCATTAGACTTGAAATTTATTTATAGTGATGTTTGGTTTTTAAGTTTTTTTTTTTTTTTTGGTAAGGCGTTTGGTTTTTAAGTTAAACACTGTATCTTGAGAATTAGATCACAAATTTATCTACTATATGTGCATGGATTTTACGTGATATATGTTGCACAAGGAAAGATCATACGCAAAATTAAACGCAAATTAAGGATCATGATCAAAGCAAGAGCAAAATACGCACGAGTAATTAAATGACGAATGACGTATTCTAACTTCCTTTGTTTTTGTATTCGCCCCCCAAACATCATGATCAGCAGTAAGAATCGTGGGGGGTTCATTTTATTTTTCTAAATATTCATGAGAAGCATATATAGAGCATGAGATTATTTATTTATTTATTTATTTTTTTGGACAAAGAGCATGAGATTATCTAGATACACAATTCCATGCGGTAAATGGAAAATTAAAAACCTTAAGAAAATTTTTTCTTTTTCGTTTGTAAAACCCAAACCACGTACAAAACTAGAGTTCTGTATCTAGTCATCTAGAAGAGCTTTTTTTTTTACTTTGTGCTAGAACATTAATTTGTTTTATAATTCAGACAATTGAACCAACTCCTCGAATTATATATCGTGATCCGATCCCTCTAATGGTCAAAAGATGTAACTATTTTATTTTTGTACGCTTTTTTCTTGCATGCTAAAAGTTGGCATTGATTGACCCTTGCATATTAACACAAGAGTACTCCAGATACTAATCTGGCAACATCGAACCCGGAAACATATATACATATTAAAGGAAAAATCAAAAGTTTGAAATATTTATTATCAAAAAAAAATGTTTGAAATATTGGGGTCAGCGGTTGGTTTGGTTAAGTAGACTCCATTGGAATACTCTGCTTCTTTGATGGATTCTGTGATTTTGAGCTTCCGAAATATTCAAAGATTTTACTTCTATACAACTTGTTTGAAACCAAAATATGTGTCTTAGTCTTTCTATGTTTATATACATTCTTCAACTCCACTGCACTCATTTTTTTTTTTTTGTCTTTCTATATGGGTAATGGCAGACCAAACAGAGATTATGTGTACATATAATATAGCATAATAAAACTGATGCTAGGAGCCTGTTCCGAGGCAACCGTTGCTGCCTGCGGAACTTCCCATTGGTAAATCACTGACCAGAAACTTCACTGTATACTTTCTCATACCGTTTAATATCTCGAAGCATTCGTGGAGATCAGAATCTGTGACCAACATCACCCATTCTTCTTCATCATCCAAGTATTTCAACCGAAAGGCGCCTTCTTGCAGCTTGAAGCGCTTAGCCACTTCTCTGTAGAGCTGAGAACACCCAACAAGATATGGATCAAGCTTGAAACGTACAGTGTCGTCTCTATAAGTGGCTTTTACTGTCAGCGTTGAACTTGATCCGCTCTCGCCACTATTGTTATGAGTTCTTACTTGGTTCCAATTTTGTTCCATGGAAGTAGATGAACTTCCCAACAAAACTGCTCCTGAGCTATTTGACGAATCCGACATGCTGCTGGATATGGATTGGTTTGGTTCTACGATTCCATTACCGTGTTCGATTCTTGTATTCGTTCCATCACCTGCAAGTGCTAGAGAGCTCAAGCACCTACGAACACAAAGGTCTTTATCCTTCTTTACCTCTTCACTCCTTTTTCCTATATCGATATCATCACTATAGTTCAAGCCAGACTGTTTGCTTATCCATGGCTCCATCAAGGATCCTGAACACAATGATAATAGCTTATTAGATTATTCACATTATAACAGCTCCTCCAAAAGATGTTTTTATATATATAAGTTACTATTACCTGGTCCTGCTTGGTTTGTTTCAACACTCTCCTCCAACTTAACCCCACCACCATCATAAGATTTAACTTTCAAAGGCTCTAATGACGCATCTTCATCCATATCACTTTGGCTTCTTACAAATACATCTTCATGATGAGAAGAAGTACTCTTTTGAGTATCAAATTCTTGTATAAAAGGGCCAACTGCTACAAATTCCCCTGTTAACGAGTCAAACTTCAATCCTCCTTCTACACCTTGGACAGAGTCGAGCACTGTCTGTATTTTCCTTAGCGATCTATTCACTTTGTTAATCTTGCGAGATGGCCATCTCATGATTCCGTGCTGTCTACATATCCGTTTTAGTGTAGTCGGACAGACTGCAGAAAGAAAGAAAAAGAAAAAGCATCTAAGTCAGCAATTGAATAGCTTGTAAGGGAAACAAGCAATGAAAACTCGTTTCTCACCACCAAGGCTTTTTGCAGCATCCTTTAAGCTCCCAGAGAAGTATTGTTGGAGTACATTTAAGCTCACATTCTTCTCTGTACTGCTTTTCTTCTTCTCTGATTTTTTTGTTCCGCTAATTTCCTACAAAACATGTTTTAACCCAATTCAAGACATCTACAAGCCATAAACAAATTCTAGTGTAGAGAATAAAATAATTAGATAAATCATATACCTGTTGAAGAGTTCCCTGAGAGCCTGCTAAATCATTGGTTTTATCAGAGGACATGTTCGAGAAGATACTTGTAGTAGAGTTGACGTCAGTATCCAGAAATGTTGTCTGAAAGCTTTCTTCAGATACAGTAGTAGTAGCCTGTGGGAGATTTGACGTTTCTCCATCATGAAATCCAACTTCCATAACTTCATTTGATTCTGCATCTGAAACAGTTCTCAGAGTCCGACATAGTCTCTGCATAGTGTTCGAGAGACTGTCCAGCAAAAGTTGTTGTTCTGAGCTTCCCTTCATACTCACAGGTAAGAAAAACTCTAGTATATAATCACTGTCACCGGTGAATGTGCTCCTCAGTTTGGTGGCAACTGCAGCATTAAGACCAAACTTTCGAGCATGTTGAACAAGAGGGTACTCGCAGATATTAAATGTCTTTACATCGGATGAGAAAGAAGGCTTGTTTGATATGAGTGCTTTGCCAACAATTCCTTGCCCTTCTCTCAGATAATGCTCCAAACATGCATTCACATAGCCTTCCATTTCCATATCATTCACATAACATGCTGTTTTTTCTATGCAAAGAAGAGAGATTTCCCTTGAATTTTTCCCATAAACCTTTACCAACTCATTGTTCGCTCCCTTGGAGTAACTGCAGGGAATCCAAGCTAGAGCTAGAGGCAACCTATGTGCATGGCACACTGCTCGGAGAACATCTCTTATTTCAGCCAAAGCTTCTTTTTGATTACTCGAAAGGTACTGAAAAACAAAGACACTATTGGATTGAGGCACAAGAATAAAACAAGAAAGAATCTGATTTTGACTTGTTTTTGGTTCGGATGTACCTGACGACGAGGAATGGTTGATGTTTGTAAGTTCACGGCCTGACAAAAGTAAGACAAAAACATGAAGAGATCTTCATCAAATAATGACATAAGGGAAGATTAACTTGGTTAAGTATAAGAAAATAAAGAGACATCCCATATCTGTTGGGAAACAAATAGAAGAATCAAGAATCAAATTTGGAGAAGGTTTCCTCCAAACCTCCCTAGTAAAACATTTCATTTCCTCCTAGTAATGTTTTTAGAGAAGTTGTCAACTAATGAAGAACACAAACCACTGAATTCGAGTTGACAAAAGCAATAGTTCCAAACCAAGTAACCTTTTCAATACCCACAAGAACAAGCACACAAAAAAGAGAGAAGAGTGAAGAGAGAGAGAAGGCGAGTTAACCTGCAGAGCACGGCAAACAGAGTCCATCTCCACATCAAAGTTAGGTTTTTCCCTACATGTCACAAGTTCCAGGACAGCACAACAAGATGAACCAGAAGCTTCAAGGATAGGGATAGCAATGGAACCACGGACATCATTATCTAGTGCATGCTTCATCCTTAAATATTCAGCGGTCTTGTAATACATGACGTTTGATGTCCACTCAGGAACTCCAGAGATAAAGACTCTACCTGGAAGACCTGGATAAGAGCATTGGTTCGCTTCAGCAGAGAAAGTGAAGTTCCTCGAGACTTCACGGTATCCAGATAGCCTCGAGTCAAGCAAGTACGCCTGATCACAAGTACTAAGCATGTACTGATCTCCTTTCTTGATAGGAGTCCAAAACTGCGCCAGAATACCCTCTCCAGAGAACTCCATAAACAAACTTAATGCCTTAATCATCTTATCATCAAGAGTGTGGCTCAATGACCTTGGAACAACACTATAGTCTACTGCCCCGGTGGTTAAACTACTCGTCTGATTATTATTATTACCTTTGATTCGTTTACCGTTTAACTTTTCAGTATCAGACAGGCAATGAAACTGAGAACTGATCTCATGTACAGGTCGTTTCTCGCCAACGTATGAGTGGCCTCCAAAAGGTGTAGTAGACTGAGAGGTGGATAAGCCGTATTGAGAGAACAAGATATCAGTAGCAGCAGAAGGGATGTTGTTGCACCATGAAGCAAAAGATTCGAAGTTCATAAGCTCTGAAGTTGAAGTTGAGGAGGTTAACATATCTTCTTCGAATATCAAACTCTTAACCCAACCATCCATTTCCATTTCTTCAACTGGAGTATCTGGAAAACAGAATCCTTTTTCTCTTGATGGATTCTCCATTTCTCTTTTTTGATTGATTGATTAGAACAGATTGGCTAAAGCAAGAGACTTTTTGTTTTTAAATGAAAAACCTCACGCAGCAGATACAATGTTTATCATCAGCAAGCAACTGATCCTACACATGGAAGAAATCAACAAACACCAGGATTACGAAACAGGACAAACTTCACCGCAAGGACAAATATATATTATATTATATACAAATCTCATTGTGGAACATTTTAAACATCTAACAACTCTGACACATATAAGAGGAACTCAAAATATATCCAGGTCATTGAATTGCAAATTGTAAACAAACCCCACAAGACAAGGAAGCAAATTCTGAGTGTTAGAACCGAACCTGGAGCAAGAAGACATAAGAAAGTGTAGAAAGGTTGAAACTTGAGTGGGTGTATTGTATTGTGGGAGCAGAGAGTTGAAGCCACACAGAGTAATGATAGAAGAGGAAACTTTGTAGTATGGGGAAAAAAAAAATACTAAAACAGTAAAAGCCGATTTGGTTCAGTTAGAGGGAATTGCGGTAGAAGCTTACTCTGAAGCTCGTGGGAGCTAACATCAGCAAGCAAGCAAGCACCAAAAAGAGAGAGAGAAGCGGTTCCATTAATGGAGGAGAGACTCTTGAGCTTTTTTGTTTTAGTTTTTAAAGATGGGATGGTGAAAAATATTTTTTTTTTCTCTTCCTTCTTGGAATCGTGATTTTAAAACGCGATTTAGTATAATACTACTATTTTATAGTCTGGTTTTGACGTGCGTGGCGTGAGTACACTGAGCCGTAAAAGTAAAAATAAAAATAAAAACGATGCGTCCTAAACGTCCCCACCACACGGATGACGTAATGAGGAAAGTTAAAGTGATAATTATTGGATTTTCTTCTTCTTTTTTTTTCTTTAAAAAGTGACTTTTTAATATAAAAACAATTGTGTTGTGCATGATTTAAAATCTGTAACTGGAATAATGAATAACGACGAATAATAAATAATTTAGAAAATGAACATTATAATAAATCATCAGGATGTTTTTTTTTTGTTAAAAGGCATAAATCATCAGGATGTTGATATTGACTTTTAAGTACATGTAAAAAGCAAAAACAAAAATTCCATATGTTAGATAGTTTTACTATGGTTTTTTTGGTTTTAACGTTTTTATTTTTCATTGTGAAATTCAAAACTAGGTCACACAATCTTTCATAGAATCGTAGTGTTTGTTATCATACATAGGTAGTTCAGAATACTTGAAAACACGTAGATATATATTAGTAGTAGGTTTTATTATTATTGTTATTTTAAAAATTATTGAAAATTTTAGCCCAATAAAAAAATAGATAAAGAAAAGGATAAATTGAATCTACAGTGAAGAAGAAAACGACACGTGGAGATTAGCTAGATTCGGAAGGCATAAAAAAGTTGCGTAATCTTCTGACGCGCGACACTTTTATTAGAGAGCTGTCACTTTCTCTCCTCTTTCCTTAGGGCATCTTTAATGGGAGAACTATTTTTTGTATTCTTAGATTAAATATATAGTGAAAATAATCTAAGATTAGTTGGTAAGATCATAGGTAAAAAAAATGGGGAACTAATTATGGTGTTCTTAGAATAAATATAAAATGTAAACAAAAAACTAATTATGTCCTATGCAGTACACAGAATGAAACAATACGTCCTTGGCCCCGCGTTGATTTTGTAGAATTTGAACTTCCCTGCGAAATCCTTGGCCAATTGGTCAACTATAGGGTGAATCATACGGCACGGTCCACACCACGGCGCCCAAAATTCGACCAGGACAGGGACATCTGACTCGAGAACCTATGTTTGCCATTCTGAATCAGACAGGTTTGGTACTGCAACCATCAAACAAAACAAGCTATAGATCCCTGAATGATACCAAATCAGTGATATAGTATATCGAGAGCATATCAGTTCCAACACTGCATTTTTCATTGCCAAGAAGCAGAATAAAATTAAAGCAATTTCATGGATGAAGAAGAAGTTTGAGTCCTCCTTAAACGAGATAAACCAAAATAATGTTATAAGGTTCAGATCTACGAGTTCTAGTTTCAGAATCCAAACATCTAGTCCCTATGTATCATAGTTTCAGAGAATATATATAACAGAACAAGGATCAAAGCAATTTGATAGAAGATTGGGCGTTGTAAAACACTACGAGTTCTAGAGTCTCAATGAATCCAGTGACAATGTTCCTAAGAATCCAAATTTTCATAAGAATTGAGTAACAAACTTGTAGGCTCCTTAGTCTCACTCACAATTCCTAACTTTAGGAAACTTATCAACCTCAGATTCACCATGAACTTATTATATACCATACAGCTTCTCTATGAAGTTAAAAGGCTATGTGTATATGTATATATGTATATATGTATATACCTTCGACAGCGGCAGTGGTGTCCTGAGCCTCGCAGGCGATTCTTCCACCGCGAGCGAATCTGGATCTACGATTCGCACCAACCAGACTCGCTGACTGAGTCACCAAACTCCGCGAAGCCTTCAAACCTCTGAATTCCAGAACCCTGACGGGAGAAATCCGGCGTCCAGAAACCGAAGGAACAGCTGAAGCATATGAAATCGAAGAAGACGCGATCGGAAGAGAGAACACGCGGGTCACGGTGACGGAATCGAGTAGCCGCGATGTCGAAGAAGAAGAGAAATGAAAAAATTGTCTCATACCCAAAAAAATGTCGACAACTCCCGTGATGATACGTAAGCCAAGAACTGGGCTTAAATCAGTTTTTATTTAAGATCAAAAAAATTGATCTAAGCCCAATTTTACTTATTTTTATTATTTTTTTGCTTAAGAACACCAAAGTGTTCTGCCGTTAATAATGGCCTTATAGAAACAAAACTCCATTTCTTGCCCACTTTTAAATGACAAAAAAAAACGATTATATTTAGACAAAAATAGTTAAAATTCATAATTTGTTGCCATTAATTGTTACAATTGTGTCACTAAAACGATCTTTAACAGTTTTGCTATGCTAGTTGTGAGCTTAATTAATAACCAACAGTATATATATGTTTCTCGACTAAAATATTACTTCTATTTTTCTTTACTGCTTATGTCATTCTTTTTTGCATTTAGTTTCGTTTGTTCAATTTAATTATTTTTAACATTACCGACTGTGATATAAGCAAGAATCATCATCATCCTAAACGGGTAAACCTAAGTCATTTTGTTTACACAGTTTTGTTTTTAATTAATAGACAATCTAAGATTTGACGTAGATCTCCCATAGTATAGGAGTGCCTGTCGGCAGATAAATAAGGATTGTTCAACACCATAGCAAATGGGAGGATCATTTTCAATTTTTTTTTTTATGTGCTGTTGTGAGGGTAATGAAAATATCAAACTCTCAATTAAATTTACTCCTTATTTTTGTGGTCTGCTTAGATCATTTTTTTTTATAATGTATGTACTTTGGTTGATGCAATTTAATTATTCTGCACACTACTTACTTGTAATAAGCCAGGATTATCCTGAACCCAAGCCAATTTTTTTTTGGGGTTAGACAGTGCTTTTGTTTTTTTTTTTAAAATGGACCACATGTACAAAAATACTCATTTAAAAAAATTGCTTTGGATCTCCCATTGTATTGGAGGGTCTGTCGGCAGAGATTTAAGAATAGCTAGGAGACGACCAAAACTACTACTTCAATACAAATAATAATTGTTCATTGCAAATGGGAGTATAATACTAGTATTGATCTTAATCGAGATTCCCCCCGGCCGTCTTCTTTTCTTAATCTTTAATTTCTTCTTTATCCTTAAATATTTAAGACACATTCTAAATTGTTTCCTATCAATAATGCACAGTACCAAATCTGAGTATACATTAGTATAAAGTAATAGCAAACATCGAGACAATTTATAAACTTCAACTCAAAACATATACGGTTTATAAAAGCTATTGTTTTTTCAGTTAAAAATAATTTCTCCGTTCAATAATTTTCTTATGGTTTCTCTCCTATCACACGCTACACATATGAATCATGCATGGAGGTGTCGATCAATACTTAAAACGAGCGATCGGTAGACAACTTTTTTTTTTTTGTTCTAAATTCATATAGGCTCAGACTAATTCCCTGAAGAAAAGGCAACCCATAAATAGACCCCCTTCCGAGTTTTCAAATGGATTGTAAGCAAGAATCCATACCCATGTCTTACAATCCATATCCATGTGGATGTCCGAAAATTCGTGAGATAATTTCCTCCAGCAGAGTTCAAACCTGGATTGTGTTTGCAATCAGAGCCCGTCCATACCATTAGGCCACGTACGGTAGACAAATCTTATTCACCCAAAAAAATGAGAACACACTAATTTTATAAATACTGATGACTTATTCATTGAACCTTTTTCGAGGTTAGTGGGGTTTTGAACTTGTTTAGTAAAGAGAATTACGTGAAATATTAATACATACATACATAAATAATAAATAGATGCTTCGAGATAACAAAATATGTGTTGCCCGGGCATTTATATAATAACTATACTATACACTAAATTATTCTGGCACTCTGCCCCTAACGTATTTTAAAACTATACATTCAAATATTAAATTATGGGCGCTTATGTCACTATGATTCCACTTCTTCTTGTCGTTACATGTTATTCTCCTTAAAACAGATTCCTAAAGTCTGATATCGAGAGAATCCTGACCGTCCGTTTTGTCTTTCTAGATTCGGATTCTCTTTTAAGATTCCTGAGCTCCATACGTGGATTGTAGAAATGTGCTTGTTCTCCTATTTGCTGTGAAACCTTTTTTTTATGTTTCAACTAGTATTTTCTTCGTTTTCTTAAGTGTGATTAGTGTTAGTTTTTATCAACTTTCTTAGTGTGGTTTAAATTTCTTTGCATTATTATGTGGTGTAGGGATTATAATATCATCTCTTTACTTTTGCCTCGGCGGCAACTAGTTTGTTTAAATCGAATCAAATGTACGTACGTGCCCTATATATATACATGAATGTAAACGAAGTAACTATATGTAGTTGTTCTAAATTCCATAACACGAGATAAGGCTGGAACGGTGGACCATTTCAATCACAATATATATTTAGTTGACTAGCTGTCTTATATCTACGTTATCGAATCGTTTGGCTACAGAAAGAGGTATAATGTCGACGAATAAAAAGAAGAGGTATATATTTTGTCTATGTTCATTGTTGAGACTTGAGACTAAAAGAAGAAAGTATATTCATATGATGTCATGTTCAGAACAGGTGTACCATTTACTTCTTTTGTATAAAGGAGAAAAGGTTCTTTATTCGTCAATCGTTTGCACAAGAATAAATTATAATATAAGTCATAATATTCAATCGCAGTAAAGTTAAAGTAATCATGTTTACGTCCAAAGGAGAAGATTTCCACTGTAATTCATTTTCAGGTAATGTCAACTTGTATCGACGTTGGTCGCTTTCTAACATCGAATGATAGATTGATGAGTACGTAACCTTTTATTTCCCTTTCTTTGTTACATTTAATACAAAATTTGAAAATTTAGTATTCAAAACTAAATTGAGAATATATAATTGTTAGTTCAGTAGTTTGCCACCTGTGTGTATGTTTGGTCACCACCCAATTTTCAATTGTAGTTTCTTTCTATTGACATAAAGTATAAACAAAACAAAACAAAAAAAAAGCATTCAAATTAACTTTTTATAAATTTTCATATACATAAAAAGTATTTTAATATTACCAACTAATAAACAATTTCTACATCAAATTTAGTAATTTAGTAGTATGATCAACTTCATCGAGACAAACCAAAAGGCCCATACATCAAGGCCATATACAGTCATGTCCCTTAGAGAAATGATGACTAAGATAGATTCCACCTATAATTGTTAATTTTCTTTCTAGATTCAATAGTCTTACTAAGATATACAAAACAAAAACAAGTTAAGAACAGGTAGGTCATCTCTTATATTTGAAAGAAGGTTGTGCTTTATAAAGATCCACGAGGTTATCTATGCACAACTTTTTTGAGGTTTTCGTTTTGATGTAATATTCTCATAACGATGGTGGTCCAATATTGGACCTATTGAATGTCCATCAGAGGCTTGTTAACTCGGTCATTAGCAATGACCTATTGAACAAGAACAGAATAAAGTGTGACCAGCTGATCACTGGTAGTATTCATACTTGGATCCTTTACATTTATGATCGGGGCTAGTTGTTTGCATTCTTTACATGGTACATGCCTCTCCCCCAGCTTCTTTTTGCTCACGGAAAGCCCCCAGACGGCGTATTTTCTTTAAACGAGCCAGTTTTGTGGGGTAACCATAACCTCACATGTGGTACTCGTGATGGTCTAATTGAGAGATGCTTCTCCATGACTCCAAGTACCCGATTATTTGGGTGATCTATATTTGAGGGACTCTATCTCCATGACTAGTTCTGTCTCAACCCGTGCTACTAAGTCTTTTACAAAATCATAGAGAATGACAAACTTTTCTTTTTACAACATTCAATTTAAGTTATGTGAATTACTGTATTGACTAATGATGGATTTTAGACATATTTTCTTGAGTAAAGCTTTACTTAAACAAAAATGTAAATAAACCAGGATCAACAAAATAAGAATGACTACTACTTCCTCGTCCAACTTCAATGTTAATAATGTACATAATATTCATGCTTGAACCTTTGAAAAAAGGGCAGGCATCAACTTCAAAGCAATATCGCCGTAGGGTTTGTCTTGTTGCATATCTATAAGTCCTCTAGACTTCAATACCTGTCATTCGAAAACAACCCATCTAAACTAATGGCAGTGCAGAGAGATACGAAGAATTAAAAAAAAAATGTATCAAGAATCACTCACCAAAGTCTCGAAGAACATTCGAGCAGCTAGCTTCCTTGTCTTTCCTGCCAAAATCTCGCTCAAACTTAGATCTCCGGAAGAATGGCTTGAAGAAGGACTACTTGAAGAACGTTGTTTAAGATACTGAACCAAGGCTCTGCAAAGTTCACTCAATGTTATAAGCAAGTATAGAAACAGTAGGCTCTTATAAATCAACATGGCTTTTGGATTCTACATATATACCTTGTTCTCCCTGTCAAACCATCAGAATCTTGACTAGCTGGTGATATTACGGGGGTATTTCCACCTATCTCCAGGAAAGAAAGCTCCTGTATGGCACAGACAAATAGTATTGTTATCAATGTTAGTGAAGCGCCAAGAATGGTAAAAGCATAACACGCAAAAACGTGAGAACAAACCTCATCAGTCATTTCAGAAACAGGTGAAAGCCCCAAGTTTCTTAGCTCAGGCATATCCTCTGGATTTCCGGAAGTTGAAGGCTCTGTTCTATAAGATCTTGTCTCCCAAGTTCCAGGCTGAGTGGTGAAGTCATCAGTTCTAGAAGGTGAAGATCTTGGAGGCGGTGACGGCATGTGCTCAGGGAAACCACCATCCCTTAAATGTTCGAATCCCATGTCATCATTATTATTAAATGTCTGAGGAGATTGTGCTTCTGTTGCTACAGACTCTGCATGCGCAGGTCGAGGGGTTGCAAAGTCTTGGACATCTTCAGTTTGCTGAGCTGGAGACAGCTGAACTGTATTGTCTGGATTCGTAGAATCAGGAACCACAGATTCTGGCATTGGACAGACTGGATTAATTCCGGTTTCAGCTTCTCGAATAGGAGATGATACAGATGAAGGTTCTGGAACAGTTTCATCAGAAACAGCAAGATATGGCTTTGAAGCTACATAGTCCTTTTCAAACACACTGCGTAAGACATCTGAGAAGCCTGCAGATAGAAAGGCAATCATCTTTCTTCAAAAACAAAGGACAAAAGAAGGCGAAAGTGTCGAAAATGAAGAAACAATTGAAACTTACCAGTAAGTAAGGGATCACTAAATGTTTGATCCTTCTTTAACTGGTTATTCAGTCTCCAGATATTTACTTTAGATGAAGGCAGTTTCTTTTTCTCACGAAGTGTATCACTAGGATCCTCGAGCCTTTGTTTTATAATCCTGTCCATATTCTTTGATCAGTACATACACAAAAGGTAATGCAATAATCAAAGTCACATGAAGCAACGGAAAAGTTATTACCTGTTGGTTAATACTGTGACCTTATCAAAGAGCTTCCTCTTCCTTGGCCTTCTTTGTGGTGCGGGAGAAGGAGTAGGCTGAAGCACCAATTGAGGTGATGGATGCACTAACATATAAAAAAAGTGTTTTAAACAAATATTAAGGTAGAGAATGTAATGGTTAAAAATATAAGACTATGTTGTTTACTCACCAAAATCTGCACGTTCTTCTTCAGAACCAGCAAAACTAGGAGACTCCGAGCGAAGCTCAAATGCAGAATCCCTTCTAAGATTTGATATTTCTTCATCAATACTAGGGATAGTGGGGTCCTTGTCTTTCAAAGGATCATCTAAAGACTCAGTGTGTTCAACTCTGACATTCTGTTGTTCTGCAGCAAATGATGGATGGGACGCAGGGCTTAATTCGTGTGCAGCATCACGCCTTATCTCAATCTCGGGAATACTTCGGGGAGAATTGGCATCGCTTCTCTCGGTAGTGGGATTGAGCTCTTCTGCAAAGTTACTTTGTCTAGGAGGATCCTGACCTTCGGGGATTTCATCTGTGGCGTTGCGAGGACTAAAGGTTCCTACATCTGGAGCATAATTGGAGTCTCTTGGCTCATTTTCTGATCTTGCCTCAAAAGCCATTTCAACATCAGTTTCTCCAATATCCCCACTCATAGGTACTGTGGGTTGGCTGCTCAAATCGTAAAAAGAAGTAACCACATTAAAAGCATATCATTGAACAGACAAAAGAAGAGTAAGTGCAAGGTGTGTAGTAGAAGAAATCAAAACTCTATAAAGAGCCTCACTCCAAATCCATCGGGACAGACTCTGAGATGATGTCCTGCAAGAAGAACATTTAAAATTTCATTCAATGACACATTCCCGGAGACATGAAAAGCAGTGGTCAGAATCAAATTCAATATGGTAAGAAGCAAGAGGGTAATCTCACCTCGTCGAATGTGACAGCAACATAAGGATCAACGCCAGTAGGAATTTGATCTGCAAAAGAAGCATCAGCATCAGAAACACCTCTAAATCATGGTAAGCTGCAACTACAACCAAGAAACAACAAGTAAAAAGGTACCTGTGAGAGTGATATCTTCCTCACTCCTGGTATGATTATCGAATTCCCTATGATTGGACAAGAAAACAAAAAAATGTTATCTTTCCAAGTCAAAACTCTAGTAACGCTTTATTATAAACAGATCAAACATGAAGAAGAAAAAAGTGAATACATGTCGAGAGTGTCATCTCCCAAGTCGAACTCGTCCAAATTAAGTGCTTGAGGCAAAGTGACAGACTCAGGCGGGGCTTGTCTGGCATTTTCAGGCAAGTCAACTTGAGTAGATACGCAAGCTTGAGCAACCCAATTATTAAGGTCATTACAGTCCTTGTAAAGATACTCAACTTTCCTTGAATAGATTCTCACAACCCCAAGGAGAAGGTGACTAGTCGTTCTCAATGCCAATGGTACCTCAGGAAACATTATACTATCTGCAAAAACCAACACAATTACCCGGAAAGTCAAAAACTTTAATCGAAATTGTGAGGATTTCAACCACTAGAATGGGTAAAAATATAAACTTTGGTGAATGCCCATGTCAAAGCAATCGAATTGAATACAATCAGAGGGGGATTATAAAAAAAGCGAACTTTGGATTAAAAAAAAAGCAAGAAAATAGAAGGGAGGTAAAGACGAACCAACAGTATTGGGGATGTTGATGGCGGTGTACTGAGATTTCTTAAGACGGTTTTGCACGTGAGCGGCACACCACACCGTACCCAACGGACCCTTTTTAGCCAATAACGTCTGTGAATAAAACATTTAATTTCCCCCTTCTTCGCAACCCGATTCCAAACTACGCCTAAACAAGCCAGAGATTGTGAGAGACTGAGTCGATTTGAGAGAGACAATGGATTATCGAATCGAAAGTAATATATATATATATATATATATATATAAATCAGAGAATCCAAATCAATTTTGGAATACAAAAACTGCAGAGACAGCGAGAACTAGGTTAGGGCTTTTTTAAAGAAGAAGAGAAAGAGTTTTTTTTTTTAGAGGCGCGGGAAAACCCCCTAATCAGTGGCGCTTAATGTTACAATTGTTGCAGTCTCGGACAAATATAACCCTTTTTCTACTTCTGTCTGGTCGAAAGACAAAACCAAAAACTACTTGGGTTGGGCCACTAAAAAACCCAATAGCGAAATTTTCGGATTACTGGGCCTTATCTAAAGGGTACATTTGGAAATTCGTGTATATGACACTCTAGGGTTTTCTTCATATTTAGGGTTCTCTATTAGTTTCCCGACGCTGGGTTCTTGCTTTTTTGCTGAGTTGAAGAAAAAAAAAAGTTGCAGCCACCAAAATCAGATCCGACAATGGTAAAATTTTCGTTGTCTCTCTCTTCTTATCATTCTTCCATGAGGCTATAGCAGATTTATCTGTTTGATTTTATATCATTCACCGTTTTTGTTATCACTGTCTTCGTAGCTCTTTAACGTCATTTTGTAATCGAATCCTTTGCGGAATTAGCCTTCTGAATTTTGATTGTTTCTTCTCGTTCGTCACTAGGATTCTATAAGGTTTGTAGTAGATTAAGTGTTCGTTCTCATCACTGATCGATTGGTTTTTAAAGTGTTGTTGTTGTTGAGTCATTTTGGGATTATGAAGTTGTATTGAAGTGAAAATGGGATTTTTTTTTGTTTGATTTTGGATGTGTGTAGCCGAAGCAAATCCACGAAATCAAGGACTTCCTTTTGACAGCGAGAAGGAAGGATGCTAGGTCTGTGAAGATTAAGAGAAGCAAGGACATTGTTAAGTTCAAGGTCAGGTGCTCAAGGTACCTCTACACACTATGTGTCTTCGACCAAGAGAAGGCTGATAAGTTGAAGCAGTCTCTTCCTCCGGGTAATTATATCTCATCTCTTTCTCTAGCTAACATATAGCTCAAACATACACTTTTGGAACATCCTATATCATAACATTGTTAGAGTTTGTGGTTTTGAGTAATTCATCACTTGAAAGTTATATAGTATCATGATAGTTGATGGATTTTTTGGTATTTGAATAGTAATAGGATTTAGGTAATTCTAGTAAAGCCTTCTTATTATTACACACATGTCTATTACAATACTTTTGTTGGAAATTTCATTGATCGGAGTTTACTTGATTTCAGGTTTGAGTGTGCAAGACCTTTGAAGATCAGGATTTGTCATGATGGTATACCACCACCAGTGTTGGAAGTTCTTATATACCCTTTTGTCTTTAGAAGATTTTGTTTTTCTTCTGTCTTTTGAATTACTATGAATCAGACTTTCCTTGAGTTTCTATGTTATAAACTTTGAAGACTATGCTTTTGAGAATTAAGCAACGCACATCAGTTATATGTTGGCCTTTGGCCGTGAGCTGTTAAGGTTTAAAAATGAAACCGAAAATATAATCATGGAACTAAACTATATAACTTCAAACAAATTAGTAAAACTTTCCGATAAAACGCCGTCGTTTTGCTAGTCGTTGGTGAAGTTGATAACAAACGTCGTCGTTTCGGAGAAATTGCAGTTATCTTCAACCTTCCGACACCTTCGAGACATTTAGGGGGATTCCATTTCACGGTTAGTGGAAGAAGAAGAAGAAAGAGTGGTGTGGAGTGGTGATGGCTCCAGTGATGAAGCCTTCGAGAGGAGACGGATCTGGGTTTCAATCGAACAATCTATGGGTTGGTAGTTTGACGGCAGAGACTACGGAATCCGATGTAGCCGATTTGTTTGCAAGGTTTGGTGAGATCGACAGAATCATGGTTTACTCGTCCCGTAGCTTCGCGTTTCTTTACTACAGGCGTGTTGAAGAAGCTGTGGCGGCCAAGGAAGCGCTTCAAGGTTCTTATTTGAATGGCAGTCAGATTAAGATCGAATTCGCTCGACCGGTTCGTTCTCATCTCTGCGTTTTCTTAGGTTTCTACTTTAGTTTCTTCTTCCTTAGCTTTTACCGTTTGTTTATGGCTAGATCGATTTTGGGGATTCATCATACTCTTAGTACTGAAATTGTTACATCTAGTCGTGTTAGTGCATATGTGCCCTATCAAATTTTGAACCCAGATTCATGGTTTGTGTTGTGGCGACATAATTCCGAAATCACACATTACGAATCACGAACAAGAAAGCAAATGTGTATCAAACTCGTCTTCCACCGTAAACTCATATCCATATTGAGCTGCAGTCAGATTGATTCCAATAATGGCTGCTTGATGTTCTTTGGTCTCTCTCTAACTGGTCTTTGGATCAGCGACGTCAGACGTAAATCACTCTGTTCAGGTTCTTGATTATGTCAATGTCATGAAAGCGTTTTCAGGGATCTGTGATTTCAGGAGGCTCGTTCCAGATACAGTTTGCTATAAGTCATCACTCAAAGTTGAGTATGAACCCAAAAAATAGTGTAGCAAAATTGAGTTTTTGCAGCTCTTTTGTACCCGAAACTCTTGACACGAATGTTCGCATTATAGATTCGCAAGCTAGTGTATCGAGCTACAGTGGTAGGTATCGATATCCTAAGCTATGGTAATTTCTGGATCTCAAGTTATGACTGGGGATTTGGAGAAGGTTCAGATTGTGCAAAAAAGCTTTTGTCCTGCACTAATAATCAACGCTAGTGATGGCATTTGCACTGATAATACAATCCTCATAACACGTTTAGCCATCAGAGATATAATCTTGAGGTTTATACACGCATGGTGGATGGTTTGTTTCACCAATTTGAATAACCTATCAGCATCTCTTCTTTTTGCTCAAATCTCAGCTGAGTGTTAGATGGTAGTATATTTAAACGCGAGCCAAATGTGGAATGATCAACACATAGGAGGACGTGGTGTTCCTTGTAATCAAAGAATTGCTCTTCTGAAGTAGCGTTTTGTGTTTAGGATAGCAGCTTATATGAATTGACGAGAATGGTGTTCTTGTGGATTTCTAACTCGAGTGTGATTTTTTCTTTAGTGTTTTATGTAAAGAGTTTTCTTCATGACAACTACGTTCGTATCTCAACTTTAGGATATACCGTATTGGCTCTCATGGAACTTAACTGTTTGCAGGCAAAGCCTTGTAAGAGTCTTTGGGTGGGTGGAATCAGCCCAAGTGTTTCAAAGGATGACCTGGAGGCAGAGTTCAGGAGATTTGGAAAAATCGAAGATTTCAGGTTTCTTTGGGAACGCAAAACAGCCTTTATTGACTTTTATGACATTGACGATGCCATACAGGCTAAGAGCATGAACGGAAAGAGAATAGGTGGTAGCTATTTGCGAGTTGATTTTCTTCGATCACAAGGGCCACGGAAAGTAAGCATCCATTTGTCCATCTTAGTTAAATGTTAACGTATGAATTTGCTTTAGTAATCCTTTCTGTCAGAAGTTGGAAATGAGTGCTTTAAGTTTAATGAGTTTGATATGACTTCCGTGGCTGGAAACTTTCTTGTGCATCAAGGAGTATTTGCTTGATTCATTCTATTCTTGTTTTTCTTTTAACATTTACATTCCAGAATCTATTTGATTCCTTTTCATTTCGAAACCATGTAACACTTTTCTCTCTCTTTAGGAATCATGGCATGGCTCTAATGATGGCAGGGATGGCAGTTTGAGTGCTAAACAACAGGTTAGACTTATTGCTAGAACTTTTTTTTTTTGGTTGGTGATATGTATATCTTTATAGACTTTGACATTTCATTATTGTAAGAGTTTACGACAAACCCTTGTTCTTGCCAAGTTTCTAAGGTTTGATTGTAATATGCTTAACAGTACCCTCAGTCATTTGGAGATGGTAAAGGAAGCGGCCAACCAAGTAAAGTACTGCGGATTGGATACCCTCCTTCTGTTCAGATTGACGAACAGATGCTACACAATAGTATGATACTCTTTGGTGAGATTGAGAGATGTATTAGTTACCCATCAAGGCATTTTTCGCTTGTGGAGTTTCGGAGCGTTGACGAAGCCCGCTGTGCTAAGGAAGGACTACAGGGAAGGTTATTCAACAATCCAAGAATTACAATTATGTACACAAACGATGACATTCCCCTTGGACGAGGAGATGATACTGGTTGTCATTCTGGTGCTAAACAATCAAGGCCTGAGATGTTCGTCAATGATCCTCCATTCATGTCTTCACCACATTCTAGCGGGGTTCTTGGCCCTATGAGGCCCTTTCGAGGAAGCGTTGAACGTTCACATAGTGGTGCAGAATATAATGATGTGGTTGGTACGAAAGGAAGCTGGGGAAGGCCATCTCCAACTGGAGCTGGAATACTCCCGTCTCCTGCACCAAATACGAGGTTACCCGTTAGGTCAAACCTTGGTTCTTGGGAAGGATATGATCCTGCTCAGTTGGAAAGAGAACCCAAAAGAACCCGTAGAGATGGATCAGTGGATGCTTTTCCTTCGATGGGTGTAGATGATCGTGTCACTACGTTCAACAGGTCATATGGGCGTGGGTCAGTTGCAGCGAGGCCTGGCCGTGGTTTTCCTGATGCTGATATTATGTGGAGAGGAATCATTGCCAAAGGTGGAACTCCTGTTTGTCATGCTCGTTGTGTACCTATTGGAAAGGGGATTGAAACTGAAATGTGAGTAACCTTTTCGCCTTTCTGTTTTTCTGTACATATAGGAAGTTATGTAGTTCATTGATGACAAGTTATCGATCTGTTCATTCTTTTAGTTATGATATTTTAGGTAATCTGTGTATTGTCTACTTTTTGATCTCAAACTGGATGTAGTAGTGTTGATTCGCCTCATTGATAACACTGCTCTTGATTGCTGATTCTCGGTTTTTCGAATGGTTAATAGCCCTGAGACCGTCAATTGTTCAGCAAGAACGGGTTTGGATATGCTTGCCAAACATTACACCGAAGCCATTGGATTTGAAATAGTTTTCTTCTTACCAGACAGCGAAGATGATTTCGCGTCTTTTACTGAATTTCTCCGCTACCTTGGTTCAAAGAATCGAGCAGGTGTCGCCAAATTAGACGATGGAACCACTTTATTTTTGGTTCCTCCATCGGATTTCTTAACTGATGTGCTCAAAGTGTCGGGCCCAGAACGGTTATATGGTGTTGTTCTCAAGTTGCCCCCACCACAGGTTCCTGCTGTAGTATCATATAGACAAGAATCTCATCCCATTCCTCAATCTTATATAGATAAATCTCAGAGTTCACCTGCCAATGCCCATCACGGTTTTTATGCTGCTAGGGAAGATCGAGCTGTGTTTGATTACAACAGAGGTATGCAGGAAGAATCAAAGCCTCCCTCAAAATCATTGCTTGGTCCTTCAAGCGAGCCATTTTCTGTACCTAACACTGCAATGCCTCAATCCGGGGTTAGCCTAACACCTGAGCTTTTAGCCACTCTGGCCTCCTTGCTCCCTACAACTTCTCAATCTACTGCCTTCGAAAGCCACCAGTCCGTTGGACTGTCCAATGGAGAAGCTCCATCAAAAGCCTGGAATCGTGATCAACCAATGGTTTCTGACCGATTAAATCTATCATTCCAACAATTAGGCAGTCAATACAATCCCGTGGAGCAACTACCTCCTCCTCCTCCTCTTCCTCCTCCTCCTCCGATGCATTATCCTCCGGTGTCACGCACACAGAGCCATTCCAGTGGGATGGTCCATGGTGGTATGCAGTATCAAGCACCATTTGTTAGTACACCTCCGCAAGCTCCGTTACCTATTCCTCCGTCGAAGAATTATGCAATCTACTCTCAAGGTTCACATCAAGCTGTATCTCAACAAATGAGACAGCAATATCATCCTGAAGCTCCCATGCTTCATCAAAACTACATACCGGCCCCTATAGCTGAGAACCCTGGTGTGCATGGTTATCAGGATTATAAGAAAGGTAATTATTATGGTCTGACAAATAATCAAGGGCATAACGCAAATCCTTCCCAATCTCAAACTGAGATGCCGCCACTAGCGAACATGACAAACTTGGATCCGTCTAGCCAAGCACAGCAGCAGCTTCAGTCATTTCTCCCTGGAGCTGGACAAGGTACATCAGATGGTGAGGTCGATAAGAACCAGCGATATCAGTCTACTCTACAGTTTGCGGCTAACCTTCTTCAACAGATTCAGCAACTGCCATCAAATGCTTCGTCTGGACAAGGCCCTGGAGACTAGCTCCACATGCCCCCATGGTAATATTCACTAGTCTTGCTCTTTGGCATGTGATAAAGTGATTTCTGTTTTCTACTCGTCTTGCATATGCGCGCCGTGCTGAGTTTAGCTGGGTATTAGGTTCTTGTGCTGTGATGTCTCCTGCTACGCTTTGTCTTGGTGAACAAAATATCGGGCGAAACTGTTTAGTATGTGTGATATCTGAAGCTTATCACGCTGCATCTCTTTATAGAAACCGTGTGAAAAATTACAAGATTGAACAACGGTTACACAAGTTCTCTGTGTGTGTCAACAGACTTGTCTTGCTATATAAATCTCAATGAAAATGATATTTACAATCTCAATAATAATCGACAGGTGGGTTTTAGTTTTGGACATGCCTTTACTGTAATGTTGGAATGGAGAAAGTGTGTTGCCGAGGGACGACGTCACATAGAGTTTTTTTCCGAACCAGACGACAACACATGGGGCATCGCTTTGGTCAACCAACTGTTTTTGGTTTGGCAAACAAAAACAATATCTGTGTTTATAATTGTTTGCATTCTACCGCTTCTAGGCTGTACAAATTGTGTGATTCTAGATTTTTATTGAGTAATAGGATTGTTTATCTCGTATTTCAAATGATCAAAATACAAAACAAAATGAGACTGAAGAAAGAGAATTTAGTGAGGAATATATGCATTAGTTCTCATAACATGAACAAAAGACGAATCAGTCCAATGGAACTCGAATCAAAATGAAGATAATTAGTTACAGAGAGATGATTTAGTTCAATCATCAACAACTTGTTTATATTGTTTCACTATCCTCATGAATTTTAAATCAAGAGGATATAAAGAAACACCAAAAGCTATGACGACACTACAACAACAAAGTTCTTCATTGATTCATTGTTAAAGGGTAAGGCAAAGTGGCAATGTGGTTATGAGCCACTGTTCCAATCCAAAGCTTCCCTTGAACTTCCCTCACTTCACTCACAAGCTTCATTACCTTGCCTTGTCTATCCTCGAGCACCTCCAAGACCTTACCTTCCTCGTCGAATCTTGATATCACAGTGTACATTCTCATCCCCATCGTTTTCGCCAGCAGCTTCATAGGTATTGGCAACCGGAAGTAGATGCTTTTTATCCAAGGGTTGTTTGTAAGAACTTCTTGTGCCGGTGTTCTGCAACAGTCTATTGCAACCCAAAACTGACCCTTTTCGTTTATTCTTACATTGTCTGGGAATCCCGGGAGATCTGCCACCACCTCGACGTCCCCCGTCTTTGGACCTTCCAGCCAGTATTTCACCAATCTGTTATATACATATTGATAAAGAGAAATGAAATGATAGATACATCAATATAAACATAAAGTTGAGGCAGAGAAACAATAAAATATGGAGTCTATCCTTGAGTTTGACTTAGTCTTGTATGGATGTTAAGGGTCATCTATCTATATGGTTATACCTGCAATTGGTTGTTTCAGTGAAGAGAAGGAAAGACTGATCTTTAGAGAGCTGGATTCCATTGGGAAAAGCCAAACCATCCAGCACAATGTGTGTTGTTTTGGTAGGTGGATCATATCTTAGAAGCCTTCCTGTTGACTCTCCTTCCAGTAGTATAAAGAAATGATTCCTACAAAAAGTACAAGTATAATTCTCATATCATACAATTAAGTGATTAAAAGTGGGAATTGTTCTACAAAGCAAGAATAGCAGATTTTTTGCTTACGCTCTGTCATATCTTTTGCTCGTGTCAGTGAAGAAGATAGAGCCATTTCTATGGACGTCAAGGTCATTAGCAAACAGTATAGGCTTTCCTTCCACATGAGTAGCTAAAGGCGTAGCGATCCCTCCTTCAGGACCAACCATAAGAAGACCATAGTAAGCGTCTGCAATATACAAATTTCCTGTCTCTTTATCAAATCGCAGACCAAGAGGTCTCCCACACAGCTTCTCGTGTTTCCATTGCTTATTTGTTGTTGAATCCACACCTCTCACACAAGCTTTCTCTGACCTAATTCTCATGAACACAAACCATCAATAAGAAAAACTGAAACAAAACTCTCTGCACACAAAAGGAAGTGATGAATATATATATATATAGTAATCTTTTACCATTTTGATGTTACCACGGCAAATGTCTCCCATCCAATTGCTTCACCCATCCATCTAACCACTCTTCCATCAGCCAACCCTGTGTATGGACCACGACCTAAACTATCAAACTCTAATGACTCTGGACCAAATACTTGGTCCACAAACTCCAGTTTCCCATGATTACCCAGTCGACTAAGGTTGTCTCTTGGCCATCTTTCCATGACTTGCTTGTATGGAGCAACCTCGTGCTTCACAGGTTTGAACTCACGACCCCCAATTGGACTTATGTGAAAGGGGTCGATCGCTATAAAAATTACAGATAAAGCAATGATACAGAGAATCGGATGATGAGTCAACAATGAGTCATATGTACCACCATTCTGGCCTTTCTTCTCCATTTTTAAAGTGCTCAGAGGGTGGACCAGAAAATAAGATCAGATTCACCTAATCAATGTACAGATTATATAAGCAACGTAGAACATTATAGTTGTGGAGAAATGCAAACTCTGTGAATAGAATTTGGGTTGAAAGTAGGTATAAAGGAGACAAAGAACTAGTCAAAAGTTGATCTAAGTCAGATCACTCTTGATACCAAATACAATTGACATGACTCTATTTTTGAGATAGAGCTTCGAAATAATCATCCAACCTACAACTTCTCATAACTAAAAATTTAAAACTGTGAATCGGTGATTGTTCTACCCTTCTCTTACCTTCTTTTTGGAATATTAAACAAGGAAATGAAAGAAGATGGAAATTAGTTACAAAATAAGACACTGCTCTAGTCCAAGAGACCTGCATAAAAATTCATATAATTACCTTGTGAAATTGAAAGAGTGTAGATGATAAACAGATACAATGTATCATTATGCTTATTTCACCAATTAGCCCTACAATATATCAAAGAAAAACGAGTATCTTGTTGGAATGCTTTCATATTGAAATAAAGGTGAAGGTCACAAATGAGGAAACATGTCTAGTGGATGGAATCTTTAGGTATAAGACACAGGACCCTTACGCAACTATACATCAATCACATGACAAAATAATTGACTGTCATATTCATCTGTAATGATGCCTAAACACCACTAGCTCGATTAGACGAGTAATCCTTCTCCAATCACCACATTATCCAGGAAGCATTCCCACAAACAGTTCAAGCAAGCTTTAAGTATCTGTTTAAATATCGGGTCATTCCGTTGGAACTGCAGAAACAAGCTTGGTAACCAACTCTCGGTCTTCACATCCTACCACCTCGATGACAAGAACTTTGTTCCCACATTCAATATTGAACATAAACTGAAAATTCAGACAACTTCCACTCCACTAAGAGGGACTGCACTGGCTTGCAAGGTCCGGCCGTTTCCAATAAACCGCACTGAAGGTAAAGAAGCATCACTAAGCGATTCAATCTCTAGAAAACTGATATCATAAGCACCCGATTTCTTCAAACTGAAAACAAAAACCACAATGATCCAACCAAGCATAGTAAGAGCCCAGTAGTTGTTCATCCCACCAATCAGACCCCAAGAAATGGCGTAGCCAACAAGGATTCCTGACAAGTGTCCCAGAAAACTAGCTTGTGGTACGATGATGGAAGTGAAAATGAGTGACTCGAACGGCGCAAAGCTAATGGGAAGAGACAAAAGACCAAAAAGATCCAGCTTTGAAGAAGGTTGCTTCACAGAGAGAATGGTCATCCAACCAAAGACAACACAAGAGTACCCAACAGCTGTAACTCTCCGGAAATAATCAATCTTGAACCTAGCAATCAACAAATGATAGATCCCAATAACCAAAACACCAGAGAACACGACAAGAACAAGAGTGTAATGAAGGTAATAAGCCGTTCCAAGACCAATATGACCAAGCTGTTCAACAACACCAAGACTCCATAGAGCACTCATGTTAAACACAAGATGCAAGACACTAATATGTGATAAAGCAGAGGTGATCATCCTCCAATAGTGCCCTTCAACTGCAGTGTCGTAACTCAATCCAACTTGAGAGTAACCAATACTCTTCTTCTGAATCACAAACCAAATCACACTGCATATAGTTACGATGCAGCTCGTTGCTGGTTTCTCAATAATATCATAAAACAAAGGCCTCCCCATACTTAAAGAAGCTAAACCCAAATTCTCAAATTCCCTCTTTCAAATCCACAGAATCAACAATGAGCTTGATACACAGATCTGAATAAAAGTTTAAGTTTTTATTTTTATTTTGGGGGCAGAGTAAACTCAAAGCAGTAACCTTTAGAGCTAAAGACACCGACCAAACTAATAAGTATTCTCTCCAGAAAGATAAAAAGAGAGATCTTTCGTCTTCGAGAATTGGATTCTATCGATTCTTCGTGTTGTTTCCTGAGAATTTTTCTTCTTTTTTTTATCAATCAGATCGTATCGTATCACACAAAACACAAAAACCTTCAGAGAACCCAAATTTGTTTGGTCTTCGTCGGCTTGACTTTATGGAACTGGGCCTAAAGTGGTAATGGAACTGGGCCTAATACCATAAATTTTCAGTCCAGTTATATAAATCACGTTGACCAAATTTTTGCATAAATCACTCTCGATTTTTAGTTTTTACCGTCTCTTTATTTTTGTAGATAAACCTTAGTTAAAAAAAATGATTCTATAAGACTATATAACATTACTACTCTTGCCATAATTACATACTAGATTAGGATCAGTGCTCTAAATTTCTTTCATTTATATTTTAATTTTTATATAAAATATAATTTATGTGATTGTTTCTAAAAGTTGTTGTGAATAAAACATTATGCAATAAAATCATATATTAAATATGAGGATTTGATTTTTTTTTGAGATTTTGTTGCTAGTATAATCGAAATCACTCTTAATCCACAAAAAATGATTAATTTTGTTGCCTATATATAGTTAATTAAATATTCTGCAAAGATTTTTTTTTTGTTTGAAATATCCTTTTTAAGAGGATTGAAATCGAGATTTAATAAATGCTTACAGTCCATATAAGCTATAACCTATCAAATAATTAATCTTATACTCCCTCCGTTTTTTTATTACTTGTCATTCTAGAAATAAATTTTTGTTTCCCAATACTTGTCGTTTTAGATTTCCAATGCAAATGTTTGGTAAAAATTCAAATTCTATCCAACTTTATTAATGTTTTGACCAATTAAAAAATTAGAAAATATATTAAAAATGGATAAAACAGAAAATTTAATGATTTTCTTAATCTGTGTGAAACAACCTTAAACGACAAATAATAAAAAACAGAGGAAGTAACTTATATTATATAGTCTAAAGAAAAAGTTGTATACTTCCGTTTTATTATATAAGGGATTGATGCTAAACTGCTAGTACGTAACTACGTATTATGTATTTCTTTGGGGAATCAATTGGTGCTATTATGTTAAGTTTTGATGTTATCTTTCAAGAGTTTTTTTTTTTTTTTACTGAAACATCAAACATATAGTATTTTCTTTTTTTAATGTCAACGTCTAACTTTATCACATAACGTATCTAAATGCTAAGGGTCTGAATGGTGACCGCGGTTTTGGTTGTGCGGGGAAAGCGGTTTTGGAGTGCGGTACGGTTCAACTGCGGTACGTGCGGTTTGCGGGACAAGTGCGGTTTATACAAAATAAGCGGTACAGAATGATATTTGATTGGTGAAAAAACTATTTGCGGTTCAGTATTAATTGTGTGAATGATAAAAAAAAAGGAAAATCGGTGCGGATTACATATATTATAAATAAATTTATTAATAATTAGTATGTTTGTATATTATTGTATATTATGAATTAATAATAAAAATAATTGTATTTATAAACCTTAAATACTATAGTCGATCAAAAAGTAAATTTTTTTTTTGACATATTGATAAAAAGTTCAACTATATAAAGATACAATTTTTTTAAAAAAATTATCGATTACTTTGATTTTTCCATAAATTAGTAAAAATATAAATAATTAATATAATTGTAAATTGCCATATGTTTTGTATTAATTAAAAAAATATTTAGAACCTTAAATTCTCAGATCTATTCATATCTGTTTTGAGACTTTTGACACCCACAAAAAGAAGAAAAAGTATATATGTATTATAAATTATTAAAAATATATTGTAGTACTGTTGCTGTTTTTATTCAAATCAACTAGGTAAAACAGATGGTTCATTATAAAAGTGGTCTAAGACAAAACATGTGAGACAAAACCGCAAATCACTTCTTTTAAAAAAATGAAAAACATTTGAAAACCGCTTATAAAATGTCACCGTTCACTACCTATAAATAATTATTTTATAATTTATGGATAAATAGTGTATTATTTTGTTAAAAAATAATTTTTGTATGAAAACTTTTTAAAACTTTTAAAGTTGAAAACAGATTTAGCATCGAGTTATTATTAAAATATAAGTATATTGACATTATTCTCTTCATTAAATAAATAACTAAAAAAAAAAGAAATAAAAAATTTGTTTGTTTGTGTGCGTTATTGAAAACCGCTAGGTAACTGGCTGATCAATAAAAAAGGTGCGGTCCATTGAAAACTACTCTACCTACAAAAACGCCTTTTTTATTTTTTTCACTTTTTTGAAAAACGCAAATTACTAAGTAAAAGTGTGATTGGTAACATGATACAAATTTTCTTAAAAAAAGTTGAAATACGCACTTATAGTTGTTTCCATTCACAGCCTTAGGCCTTGAATGGTGACCAAATAAAGCGGAGCGTTTTTCCAAAAAACGACAATCCGCAATAAATACACCAATCACATAATTATACATGATTTGCGGTTTTAAAGAAACTAGAAAATGAAAACCACTTTAATTTTTTGTTATGTCTTGGAAAACAAAAAACGCACCACTTAATGAAGACTCTCCATATATGGTGCGGGACTAAAATCCGCTTTCCATAAATGTATGGTCTGTAATAAATGATAATACATTATTGTAAATAACAAAATAAATTATAATAAAAATCATTTATTTTATATATAGCAAAAAAGTTAGTAATCAATACATAAATAAGTTAAACTTTTAGTTTAAATAATTTTGGGTATTTAAAGGTCATAAACATATGAAATATTTTTTTCACTAATACAAAACAGATATTAATAAATATATACATAACAGATAATAATTTTGATAACACATAACATATAATAAACATTTTTCTTTCACTAATACAAAACAGATATTTTTTCACTAATACAAAAAAGATAATAATTTGGATATCAACTTACTCATTTATTCATACAAATTTAATAATAAATATATATATATATATATAAGTGAGCACTATCACCATTTGAGCCCAAGAAAAATATTCTCCTTCTCTCTCTCTCATAAACTATAAATAACAAAATGAATAACAACAAATTTACATATGCTATAAATAGCAAATATTAATAACTTATGAATAATATTTTTACTTGGGCATAAAAATATGTACATAAGAAATTTAAACAAATTTGGGTATTTAAGGTTCTAAATATCGTTTAATTTAACACAAATCATATAGAAGTTTACTCATACAATTATTATTTTTGCTAATTTACTAATACAATTATTATAGTAATAATATATATAATTTTATTATGAACCGCAATTATTTTTTCACCAATCAAAGATTACTCAATACCACTAATTCTATATAAACCGCACTTGTCCCGCAAATATATTTCTCCCGCATGAACCGCAGTTGAACCGTACCGCACTATCAAATACGCTGTTACCATTCGGACCCTTAGTTTGAAATCCGAAACCAATCCATTATACTTATATAAGGGATTGATGCTAGACTGTTAGTACGTGACTATGTATCATGTATTTTTTTGGGGAATCAAATAGTGCTATTATGTTAAGTTTTGATGTTATCTTTCAAGAGTTTTTGTTTTTTTTACTGAAACATGAAACATATAGTTTTTTTTTTTTAATGTCAACGTCTTTTTAATGTCAACGTCTAACTTTATCACATAACGTATCTAAATGTTAAGTTTGAAATCCGAGACCAATCCATTATACTTATAGTTTTGAAGTTTATAAAATTCGTTTACTTATTATTTTGTTTGTGTTTACTTTAATTCAAATTGGAATCAGAAAGGATGGTTTAGATTATTTGATAACCATTTAAATTATAAATTAATGTTCTGTCTTCTACGTTTTTGTTTTGGTAAAGAGTGTTCGTCCTCTACTTAAAATAGAACAACAAGCATATGGTACGTATGTTTGGTGTCACTGTCACTATCGATGACCGACGACAATGACGATATCAAAACTATGTTCGTTTCATCACTACTAAACCTATAATTAAAAATTTCGGCGATGTGTTCCGACCAAAATTGGGAAACTATATATGTAATTTTTAGTATTATTATAATTTTCATCAATCAAGTTACAATGAAACGAACCAAACCCTTCTATACAGTAATACAGAAACTCGAAACGCAAGATAACTCGATCGAAACACACCATTAATTTTAGTAATAGTATTAAGGGGACAAACCAATTAAATTATTGATATATGAACAATGTTATCAGTTTCTGGCAACAATATTTGTCACTGAAATATGAAAACTAGAATAAATTCATTCACATATGTATATTCCCTTCTTCTTTTTTTTTTTTGTTACAATATTTTATTCAGATAACTCCATCCATAACTAAACAAATAAGAGGATGAAAGTGAAATATATGAAAAACATAAAACATTAGTTTAACACCAATGCTTGAAGCTAGCTCCTCGTTGAAGCAACCATTTATTTCTTGTAAACATTTTATGAGCCATCAATTTAGAAAAAGTAAAACTTGTTGTTTGCTGGGGGCTTGATTTTGACATGATTCCGGGCCTCAACATTGCTCACGATCATCGTTACCATCATCAGTACGATGACGAAGGAGGCAATCATGGTTCTCTTTTCGATGGCCATCGTTGCTTATTTTGTTAAATGGTTCTTGTTTTTTTTTTTTTTTTTCCTTTTTTGAAATCTTTGATTGTATAGTCGACTTATTTATATGTAAAATCGAACTTCTATATATAGTGAATTACTAAATTTAAATATTTGGTGGAATGTTTCAATTGTCTTTTCTTAGATAATTGCTCCAATGATCACCTCTAGATTTCTTCTTGTTTTTCTAAAAATAATTGAATTCTAAATTAACTCTCCAAATTTTAATCTGACACTTGTCTGTCTCGTGAGTTTAACAAAACTTTGATTTCAAATAAAACTTCATAACAACTAAAAACCATTCGTTATTTATTCTGTTTGTGATTTTTTTGTTCTATTTCTTTTTAACATAAATTAATCAGAAAGATTAATTGAAAATTTCATACTATACTTTTTCCGATTTGAAAATTTGTAAAAATGTGTTTAAATTAAATAAAATCCCCATTCAAACTATTGAAAACACACACACACAAACACACATAAAAAAAAAAACGAAATTTGTTATTTAGATTTTAATGGTTTTGTGTAAATTATGTGAGTCGGTCCATATTTGGTTTGATGTATAGTTTATCATGATGATGCTACAAAGATGTGATTCCTCACCAATAACATACCAAAAAACCTTTGAAGCATGTTAGATCCCAGTTAGGTTCAACATGCACGACCTTCTTCTTCTTACAAGACTACACACTTAAAAAGAAATGGTTCCCTCTTTCCTGTTAAAGAAGAAACCATAGCAATGGCTGCCAAAACACAACCATCTTCTTCTTCATCTTCTTCTTCCTTACTACTCACCATGTCCTTGTTCTTACTAATTCTTTCACTCATTGTCCCTTCATCAGTTTTCTCAGCCACTCTTCGTTCAGATATTCAAGCTCTAGAGGCTATAATACGCAGTGTTGATCCAAGTTCCATCTCTCCTTCCTCTTACCTCAGCACATGGGACTTCTCTGAAGACCCTTGTGAAGGCTCAGGGACGTTCTTGGGAGTTATGTGTTCTTTCCCTCTGGAGAACACGACGAGCCGAGTTACAGAGATCGACCTTGATGATGACGGTTATGATGGTTTCCTCTCTGATGAAGTAGGAAACCTAACTGAGCTCACAGTCCTTAGCCTCAACAAGAACAGATTCCGCGGTCCAGTGCCAGAATCAGTGTTCCAACTCAGGAAACTCACCAAACTCTCTCTCGCTCAAAATTTCTTCACAGGAGACATATCCCCAGAAATCACGCGGCTTAAGGAGCTTAAAACCGTAGACTTGTCCTCAAACAGTATCGCCGGTGAAATCCCTCCAAGGATCTCAGCCTTGAGAAGTTTGACTCACCTGATCCTATCAAACAACCATCTCGATGGAAAAATACCTGCGCTCAACGGCTTGTGGAAGCTACAAGTATTAGAACTCGGTAACAATCATCTTTATGGAATGCTTCCTAAGCTTCCCCCAAGTCTTAGAACTCTATCACTCTGTTTCAACAGCCTTGCTGGACGTATATCGCCCTTGCATAGGCTGAAACAGCTTGTGTCATTAGACGTGAGCCAGAACAGGTTCTCAGGCACTGTTGGCCATGAAATCCTAACGTTCCCTGATATTTCACGCATCAATGTGTCTTTTAACCAGTTCATATCCATAGAGGTTATTAAGGTTACAGGATCACGCCTGCGCATGCTTGATGCTGAAGGAAACCATTTACAGGGTCACCTTCCGCTGAACCTGGCAAGTTATGAAAACCTTAAGGATATCAATCTACGGAGCAACATGTTCTCTGGTGATATTCCTAGGATTTATGGGAAAAGACTCGAGAATTCATGGAGAAGCTTATACTTGGAGAACAACTACCTCTCAGGTTCACTTCCTGAGGAGTTTCAAAAGATTTCCAAACAGATCAGAGGAAACTTTTCCAATAACTGTCTGCAATGTCCAAAGAACGTTCCGATCTGCCAAGGACCACAAAAGCCAAAATCGCAATGCACCAATGCTGTGCTTGGGAGGTTGGAGTAGAGAGATCATGCGGATGGCAGGCAGTTTGTATTAGAAAACATAATTACCAAAAAGCAAAGTTCATGTACTTGTTCGGTTCTCATCATGGTAGAAATGTAGTATATGAAGAATGACATTACAAAAAAGAAGATAAAAAAAGAGAGATGTGTATTTGAGATAAAACTTTTTCTTTCACCATATTGATGTTTGACATACAGAACAGAAGTCTACACCAAAAAAAACCTCAACTACCATATTTCCCATCAGGAGGACATTCCAAATCCTGCTACATAACCACAGAGCTGTTTTCCCCAACCACGTAAACGTAATGCATTTCAAAAGAGCCAGTTCACACTAATATTACCAAGCCAGATCAAAAGAGGAAACTGGGCTAAAGCTACAAAGATCAAGAGGTAGTGATGCCTGCTTGAGTCACAACTCCTAGCTTCCGCAAAGAGAACTCGCTTCATTGTCTTCACTAAGAACACCCCGGTGCATAAGCAGGTCCATGGAATCAAAACATAGTAAGAATATCCCCAGATTATCTTGCCAAGAACAGCTAGACAAAGGCCCGTGAAAGTATAGCCTGCATATGCCACAATATCCAAGAGGGGTGCTTCTCCGCTACCCAGTGAAAGCAATGATATCTTCAGCAGCATGACTTGCAAAAACCAGCCAACCATTCCTTTCACAAAAAGCCAATTCAGAGCTTCTGGAGAAAACCTACCAAATTAAGATTCACCACAAGGATCAAAAAAGGTTGAACAAATACAATCTAAAAGACACAAAACATAAATAGATACAAAATAAATAAAGAACTTACTTCCCATAGAGTCCTAGTGACAAACCAGCAAGAACAACGTAGGTTCCAAATGCCATAAGCGGAATGTATAAGTCTGGTGCATTTATATCGTATATCGGAGGCTTGTATGAAAGTCTACCCCCAACTGGTTCTGAAATTCTAGTCCCGTGTACCTGCGGTTGCAACAAAACTCATATATGAGAATAATCCCAAATACAAAGCAAAAATAAAAAAAAGCCATTATAAAAAAGGTTGAGTCTTACCCTGTGAAGGAATGGAAATAGAACAATCTTCAACTTGTTCCTCACATACTGGTCATTCACTTGAAAATAGTATTGTGGATCGGAGAAGTAACGACTTATCTGTAAAAATCAACCGGTTAAAACAAACGAAACGCCCTGTATAGAAGAAAGAGGAGTTAGTTACTTACGTTGCTCTGCACATACTCAGAGCTCGATCCGAAAATCTTCTCCCCATAAGCTCCCAAACCACTCCTGATAAGTCCAGAGCCAGGTCCAGAGAAAGGATTACCAAAGGGGCTAGGCTGAGGAATAGCCTGATGCATTGGCATCCCAGGCTGAGGAATTCCCTGATGCATTGGCATCCCAGGCTGAGGTCCCATGTTATTATACATCTCTGGCAATTTCAACAAAAACCAACACATAGAGCTTACCGTTAGTATACTAGACTGATTTTACAAAGTCCCTTAACAAGTCCAAAACCATCAAACGTTTCCCCCAATGTAACTCAACCATGAATTTACTAAGCAAACGTTTACAAAGTCCCAACGTTTTCTCTATTTCCTTCAAAGAGTTCACTAAGCAAACCAGAATATACGACATTACTAATCTAGGGTTTTCCGATTTCATCCGTGACTAAACATGCGCACATAATCCAGATTCCGGCCATGGAAAACGCAATTATTCTACCAAGAAATCGCGAGAAAACTCCGTTATGTGAACCGGACAAAATCGAAGATAAACTCAAAAAGAAAACTCGGAAAGAAATTTGTAACAAGGTAAGATCAATCAGCAATTAGTAAGAATGAAGCATAAACGCAGACCTGAAAGCAACTGTGAAGGAGCTAATAGATAGATCTATCGCTTTCTTGCTTTCTCCGGTTGATTTGATCAGTTCGTCGGCGCGAAGTTCCGGTGAATTGCGAAAAGTGAAGAATTCGTCACCACATAGAGAGAGATCCAAGGTGGATGGAATAAACAAATAACGAAAGAAAGGTCGTGTGACGCGCTCTTGTTCGCACGTGTGTGACCATAGGTTCCTCTTCTTCTTCATCACTTAGCCAATGAAAACTAGACACGTGTTGTTATTATAAGTAAGTTTTATTTTTTGAAATTCGGGGTGTTTTATGCGAAGAATTGAAAGTTCAGGGTCTGTATTAAAAACTTTTCTGTAGCGTCGCGAGCTGCTTTGAGTGAGGTGAAAGTGATTCTTTCTCGGTAGAGAAGAAGAGAAAGTTTTTGTTTTTAGTCTTGTTTTTGCGTAGATGGAGGTTCCAAGCTCTGAGGAAGTGCTTCAGTTTCTGAGCTCTTGTCTCACTCAGATCAAATGGCGACTCAAGACCGCTTCCAAACGCCGCCTCGAAATAGGTTTCCTTCTTCCGCTCTCACTGGGATTCCACTTTTTTCCTTGTTCTGCGACTCTTTGAAACTTATGATTCAATTTAGGGATTCTTGATTACGTTCTTTGAGTATCTGCACTTTCCAATTTCTTAGGAACGATAAAATTTTGATTTCTTTAGATCTCATTCTGTATCCCGATTGAAGTTTGATGATCCTTTGGTTGCGTTTATCACATTTCCACTCCCTGTTAGAGATAAATCATCATAAAGTTTTGAACTTTAACATCATAGATCGTTAAAATACCAACACTCGACTCTACTAGTATGATCTCAGTTTACCATTTGCTTGAATGAATCTGTAACCGATGCTTAAAGGGTTTTTATTTTGGGGCAGATGTTCTGGCATTGTGCACGGGAATGAGACCAGTTGTGATGATTGACTATGGTGGAAAGATGCCTGAGCTACAGGATCGCTTGCTTTCCCTTCTTGAGCTTGTTCAAGAGGTTTAGACTCTATTGCCTCTTCAAGTACTTTGAGTATGTCTGTAGCTTGATTTGATCTTGGCACACTTTTTTAGGGTTTACCTGTTTTCAAAGAACTGAAGGTTATGGTTATTGAGGATATGATTTACCTGATAAATGTAAGAAGACTACCCAAGTTTGTAAGCTCCAGCTTGGATTCAGAACCCGAATTGTTCTTCGTCGACTTGGAACAAGATCCTCCAAAGGTTGTTCCTTTTATTAAGCTTGTGTGTTTTGTTTAAGTGGTTACTCTTTTCATGGTGAAATTTATCTTGTCTATGCTTTTGTTTGTATCAAGATGGTAAAGCAAAGCAAGGAAAGCAATCTGGGGATGCAGCTTAGATTGATTCAGGAGCTATTCTCTTCGACATTTCCTTTAGACGACAGCGATACTGATACCACCACAGCACTTGATGAGGCCAAGTCTTCTCAGTCTTCTTTATTCATTGATCTTAGTTGTTGTTTACATGACACTAAAGTTACAATCCCAACCTTAAACGGGTAATTTTCACATCCATTTCAACCGCCCATCAGATTATCTTAGTTTATCACGCCATCAAGCTTAATAATGTTCAATCGATATTTGCAGATGGCTGCTGGACTATCCGGTTGTGTATCTATTCGGCACAGATCACATAGAAGAAGCAATCTACAACCTATCCACCAAATCCCTCCTCATATTCAAAGTTCTAGTATGCAGGTTGGCTATTGTATATTTGTAACTCTAGTTTCTAACTATTGCTGTGATGTTCTAACTCAAAGATCTTCCAGGAATGGGACCACCGAGAAGGACTCTCAGTTAGAAGAACTAACAAGGTAAGAACATCAATATACGATTGTGACTTTGCTGCCTAAGCAACAACACATCTGTGAATATAACTAAATGTGATGCTTGCAGTTTTTCGGTGCCATATGATCTGAGTACGGAAGGTAGCAAGGAAGTGTGGGCAGAAACATTTCTGGAGAGGATGACTTCGAGGTGGGAAGAATGCAAACACATTTGGAGATCATTGGATTTGGAAGTTTCTGAATGTTATCCTCAAGCAATTGTTCTTTAAGATTTTCTCAAATAACTTGGTAAAGAGTTGTTTACTCATCAAAGTGATCCAAAAGATTAAAAAAACCCCTTGAATGTGGAATAAAATGAGTTTCATAAACAGAATAGAACGGTTCTCTGGTCAGTTCTACAAGAACACAGAGCCAAAAACAAAAGAAAAAAAGGGAAAAAGCCAAAGCCAGAAAAAAACTAAAACGTGAAATCCAAAAACTTCAGACTATTTGTAAGTGATCAGTTTCCTGTCAGGAGGCTCTGAACTTCAGCCTCTGTAGGGAGAGCAGGTATTGCTCCTTTCTTTGTTGTAGTGATGGCTCCGCAAGCATTTGCATACCTTAGCACTTCTCTCAAACGAGGTTCGTCCTGTCAAGACAGAAGAAACACAGTCAGAAATCTTGGCAAATATGCCGAAACTGCATAACAATAATGATAAATATTATTTACCTCGAGCACAGCACGGTCATCAACGATCTTGCAAAGCAAGGCACCAACATATGAATCACCAGCACCAGTTGTATCCACTGCGTTCACATGGAAAGGATCAACAGATCCACGGAAGCTCTGTAATCAAAACAGAGACAATAACACAACTTGAGTAACACAAGGGTTAAAGTACTCAGAACCGAAAGGATAAATGTGCTCTTCCAAAATCTTTTACCTTGGTGTAGTATCTACAACCCTTGTCACCTAGAGTAACCAAGAGAAGTTTCAAATTAGAGTGCCACAGAGACAAGGCAGTCTCATCATCAACCTTATCAGATCCAGTCAAGAACATAAGCTCTTCATCGCTGACTTTGATCACTTCAGCTTTGTCCCAGATGCTAAGAATCTGCTTCTGAGCCTCCTCCTTCGAAGGCCACAATGGAAGCCTCAAGTTTGGATCATAAGAGAGCAACGCACCAGCTTCTTTAGCCACCTCCATGGCCTTCAGGTGAGCAGATCTGCATGGCTCAACGATCAAACTTATTGATCCATAGTGGAACACCTTAGCCTGTATAACAAAAACAAAACAGATCAATTCATTGACCTAACTTCACATCTACGTTACGCAGACCAATCAACCGTTACGGTAATTTAATGTGAAAGACCAATAAATATTTAGCCTACGTGTCATATATTAATTAATATTTAATAGTAATAAATTAAAAGTAAAGAAAATAACGTACAGATCTGATGAGATCAAGATTGAGCTCGTCGGGGCGGAGGAGCATATCGGCACTAGGGTTCCGGTAGAACATGAACTCACGTTCTCCGTCAGATCTTAGCGTCACGAACGCTAGTGCAGTCCTGGCTCCGGTGTCGAAGTTGATACCTTCGGCAGAGACGCCGTTCTGTTTCAAGATTCCGGCAAGCATCTGACCGAACTCGTCGTCACCTAGCTTTCCAACGAAAGCAGCACGACCGCCGAGACGGGAAATGGCGATGGCAACGTTGGCAGGTGCACCACCGGGGGCTTTGATGAAGCCAGGAGCATCGGCGAGGGATACGCCGGAGACGGTTGGAACGAAATCAATAAGCATTTCACCGAAGCTCACGATCAAGCTTTTCTCACCGTTGGAAGCCGTCATTTGTAGTCGGAGTGTTTTGATCGGAAAAATAGGAACAAAGATAGAGAGAGATTAGATTATGTATATAATGGTGAGAGAGTATTAGAGGATGAAGGGTTTATATAGAGTTATTAGGTTAGGGTGACTAGTTTAGTCAAATCCACAAGACTTTTTAATAAATAAAAAATCTATAATTTTATAGAATTATCCAAACAAAGATTTGATATTATATCGTATCATATCGGGACATATACTGTGTGTTTGGTAATTGTTTTATGGTATTTAATTGGTTGGTTACAAATAGTATGTTATGATTTTGTGAGATTTAGAGTGATTAGTGATTGTGCTTTTGACCAGATTTTTTGCTTGTTAGATAATAAATAGTGATTTATCTGTTGTTAGATAAAATAAAATAAAATGAAGAAGATATTAATCCTCTTTTGACTCCGATTATCTTGCTTGTTTGGATAACTGTCATTTTCCATAAATACCACTGCTAAAATCGAAATGTATTAATGTTGGGATTTCCTATATTTTTTTCGTATTGCGCAAGTTTAATTAATTAGAGGCTTATCCGTTCTTGGATAAATATGTTAATTCTCTTCTAATTCGGATTATTTCATTTGTAAAGATAACTTTCTTTCATCATCGTCCACGGCTATTATTATCTCATGTAAAAATCTACTGAATTGATAAATTTTAATGTGTGATTTTTGTTTTCTATAGAATTTTTCATAACCAAAATAAGTTTTGACCTATTTCCCAAAGTTTTGTTTTGTTTTGTGTGTTTATCATTAATTAACAAAACTCCTCTTTCAATGTTTTCTTTCACGTCCCTCCGTCTGGACATTCGGGTAACCCGTTCAGCTTCGAGTATTATCAGATCGGATTTTGATAAACGGGTTTAGAAAAATATAATATACTACTATATTAGATATTTCTCGATATATATATATATATATATGTACTAGATTCAGACCCGCACATACGTGCGGAGTTATGTTTGTGTAAAAAATTTTAAAATTGGAAAATTTTCACGTATATCTCTAATCGGACATGCATGGATGATATATATAAGAAAAAAATAAGATATAATTTAGATAAGTGATATAAAGTATATATTATTCTAAACTAATCCAAACATTTCCAACTGTTTGTTTAGAGGTGTCAAAACAAAGTTGGATTCGATTTTAATTTCATTTATTTCAAGTATTTAGCCTAGTGTATATATTTCCCGTACCAATTATTTAATGACTTGATGTTTGAAATAAATAGAGCATTGCATTTGAATATAGTTATTTGATATTTGAAAGCTACAGTTAAACTTAACTATCCAAATTTTATACTCTCGTCTCTTTACCTCTATTTCTTGTCCAACTTTTTATGAGAAATAATTTAGATAATGTCTTTATTTTTTGAATTACTTGTCCCCATTTTATACCGGTTCTTTTCTGTTAGATCAGTTCTGTTAGATCAGATATTTTTTTGTATAAAAGAGACCATTTACATGTTAGAAAGAAAAACCTAGAAGTTTCAAATAATCATCCCAAAGTAGAGATTAACAGCTCTAGCAGTTGACCATTACTCAAATATTGAGATTTTGAGAATTATATATCACTACCAATTTTTTCCTATCTAACGATAACAACATTAAAAAGAAAAAGAAAATAAGAGATAGTAATTTTTATATAATAAAATTAGCTTTACAGATTTTAATTAGTTCAAAATTAAAATTAAATGATTTAAATTGTAAGTGTTATGTTAGATTTAATTTGTGGTATATGTGTAATTTAGAATTTTAATAGTCACATATTCAGATGTGTTAAAGTAGATTAACAAAAGCTATAAATACAATTAGGGTTTTATTATTTCCATATATATTAATCATAACTAATTAGTATAACTTTGTTAAAGAAAAATTTTAAAACTTAAACTAAATGATGATTTTTTTTTTAATTTAATTGTATTAAATTTATATGTCTTTACTCAAATATTTCAAAATATAAAACCAAATCAAACAAATTCACATATCTACAATTTTAAAATTATGCTTGATTATAATGTAAATAAATGTAAACAATTTCCAAAAGAAATATTAGGTAGTTAATTGTTTATAATTTGGGTACCAAGTCCAGAAGTTTTATTACATTCTTGTTAATTTTTGTAAGAAACGATCTTACCTAAAAATAAACATTATATATAATATGACTAAAATCCCTCGAAGTAATTATATAACAAAAAATTTCATACATCAAAATTTTATAAGCAAAAATAATATAGGTTTAATTATTTTTTTTTTATAAATTGTTATCTAAAAAATGTGACTGAGTAATGAGACTTTGTGAGTTTAATCATACATGTATTTATAGGGAAATATAGAGTTAATGAGAAATTAGATTTTATTTATTTTTAGAGCTACGGTTGTGAATAGAAAGACATCCTGATCAATGCACTTTCTTATGGTTGAAATCAAGGTAAACGATGAGTAGAAAAAAATCTTGATAATAATTTTTACATTCACGTTGATTTGATGTCGTAAGAACCGTTGAGAGAGACATGAACTTAAGGGATGTATATGATCAAAACATATGAAATACAAAACCAACTAATTTTGAGAGCTATCTTCAACAAAAGTATATTTTGTTATTTGATCATTTTGAATGTCTGTTTAGACTTCAGAGAAATCACAATAGACAATAATTAAGTTACATAACCATACATGATAAATATACAAAAATATATAAACAATTATAATAAGTTTCATAAAAACAACATAAAATGTAGTTTGTTCCATAAACCTCTTTTTCATTAAGAGATCTATAAGATATAAAAGAAAACAAAAAGATGAGGATGAATGATTTACAAACTAAACACATAGAACAACATTAATTAAAACTAATCACAATAAAAAAAAAGAAGGAAAAATCGTAAAAAATTGCATAATCGGAAGTTATGATCAATTGGTAGACGTCTTCTATTTGTATTTTAGGAATAAGTTTGAACTTTGAAGGTTTGAGAGTGAGTATTTACGTAGAATTGATGCCTATATTTATAAGATGTTTGAGTCGATTGTGGAATATGCTTAGAAAATTCGAATATGGCTAATCAGTTATCACAAAATCCGATTTCAAAGATTTCCGAATAAAGTCTAAAAAACGATTGTGTAATTTCATAGTTTTCTGATCTCCCAAATATAAATGTTAAGAACTACTATGGATAGTTATTAAATGTAGAATACGAATTTCCCATATATGGATTTATTGCATTATTGGTAATATATTATCAAGCTACGTGGTTTTAACTTAATTATTCCATGTATTACTTGTGACCTTATGGTAGTTAAGCTATTTAAGGATATCGAATTGTTTACTTCCCTAAAAATTTGATATTAATTTTTTCAATTTTATCAGTACCCGAATTGGTGAGTTATGGTATAAAAGATTTCCTAAAATCACGTTAAATAGTATTAATTTTTTTTCTAATATAACTGTTTTATGTTTTTGTTTTAACTTTATATAATAACTAGTATTCTACCCGTACTACGTACGGGGACTCACTATTTGTATTATATATACGGTGTAACATCTCTTTTACTGTTTATGCATGCCTTTTTACTCTTACCAAACGTTGGAGAATTATAACCAAAAACGATTGGTTAATGAGAAATTGAGAACTTACGGAAAGGAGAAATTATTAGAAACATGAAATCAGTTTTTGATGTTATACCACAAACAATATATTGCAACAATCTACTTAGCTTTATCCATGAAAGCTAAGATTTTTAGTTGGTTTCAATGTCACTGAAACCAAAAATAAAAGCAAGCAAGATGACTTATGACTACAAAAAGTGCCAAAAGAAAAAAAACAAACCTCATAGCAGAACATATTTCCGGTAGTCTTCACAGCAACTATATGTGTAAATTCAGTTAAGACTTTGTTGCAAAATAGGACAGTGATATACTCTCCTACAATGGCAGTAACACAGATTTTGTTTCAGGCCTATCTCAAGGATAAAAAATCACAAGGAACGAAATCATATAAGTAGAAGCGAGAGAAAGAATGAACCTTCAGCGTTCTTGTGAAAGATGAGAGGAGTCAAATCTTCCCCGATCCTTTCAATGATGCTCTTATAACTGGATGTTTACCAAATCTCCTGATGTAAGGCACTATAGTTCTGCAAATTCAAAAACCCAATTCTTAAAATCAATAAGGGGTAAAGAAAAAGTACGCTTTAGTACCCAAGTTAAAAAAAATTATGTAGAAATGGATAACTATAAAACTACTCACGTATCTCGAAAAAATCTCGTCGCTTGTACACACAGGTTCTTCGAACGACAAAACGTAAGCCTGAATCAGAGGAATAGATTGATATAAGGGAATGAACCCAAAATTGCAAACGAATATCATATTGAGTGGCTATTATCAAAAACAGTTAGTACCTATTCGCCAATCTTTAGTGTACTTCTTCAGAGTCCTTCGATCTCAGCCTAGCCCCTTTTTTTAGTTAGTTGTTCTCTGTAGATCCAGACTTTTGAATTTCACCGTTTTGAATCGAGAATCAAATATAGGCTTTTAGAGTTGTGATCTTCCATTCTTTTTTCAAAGAATTTAGATTTGAAAAAGGAGTATAATCCAGAGGCATCTTCCAACTGAGTTAATAAAAATCAGAATTAATATGAACTGAAGAGAAAATGTATGGATATAAGCAAAAGCTAAACGATTTACCTGCCTGAGAATTGTAAAATGTGGAGTAAGAAAGATAGAAAAGAAACTGAAACTGGATTTAAATAGGAGATAGATTGATTGTAAACCACCATGAACGTGGAGAACATAGTGGGAGTAAAATTAGGGATAACTTTTTTTTTACAGTTGTGTTTGTCGTAGTTAAAAAACGCCGAGGAAGATGAACAAAAAAGGTGGTTGGTCTTTGACTTATAACAGAAAATAGTCCAAATGGCTTTTACAGTTTCGTAAAACATTAAATGGGTTCAATTTTTAAACTTTTTTCTCTTCCTTTTTTTTACACGATCGTGTGTATATTTTTTCTCATTTTTAGATTTAAAAAAAAAAAACTGATGTGGCTCAATTCTATTGGACAGGTGACTTGTGTTTTATAGGATAAAGGATTCATTTCCTTGTCTAACAGATTTCTTCTTTGAATAACCACAAAAATCGGAATTAATTAATGGATACTTTCTTTAATTGATTATATTACGATCTTTTTTTTAGATTTGTTTAAGAAAATTAAACAACATCTTTATTAATGGAATTAATTTGAAAATTTTCCTAAAATATAATAAAGATTTTGTTTATTTTTTTTAATATGTAGGAAATTGTTCTGTTTGGCAACATGGATATTTGATATGATTTTGTTTTTTTATCCATAAATGTGCTTCCCAATTAATAGTATAGATTGATTATATTTTTGGAATACTTTCTTATTAATCATTTTGAAATCAATAGAAAAGAACATATTCCGTTTATAGATATTTTTCATTGGTTATTAGCATTTTGTTTGTATTTATTATTTTAATCCATAAAAGTAGTTTTAGATTTTTTAAACAAATTTTAAAAATAGCTGTTGTAAGTTAAAGAGGGCTATTATTAAGTAACGTTATTTATTTCCACTTTTGATAATCTAATATTTGTTTTTTTTTTATTAACCACGTTATTTATGTTAACAAATTAATTTGGACTACTTCTTACCCAATTAAATAGTTATCATTATATTAAAATTAAATAGTTGTTTCCAGAAATATCTCAAAATATATATGTAATTTTGAATTTAAAGTCCGATTTTTATGGCAACAAATTTAATTAATTTCTGTAAATATTAGGTAATTACTATTATTCTTAATTCAATTTCCACCTGATTTTTTAGTGTTATATCTTTTAATTTTGGTTCTGTTTGGCTTCTATTAAATATCAATCTGTTTGGATACATGATTTATAAATATTCTTATTCTGTTTCCAATGGCATTTCATGTATTAATCTTTGAGTCTATGTCTACTTATTAAAAATGCTTCCCTTTTAATAGTATAGATTGGGTTTGATTTGAATAATATCGGGTTTGGATCGATTCAAGTTACAACATTTCAGAACCCAATTAGTATCCAATTATATCTCAAGATGATATTGTAACTTATTAAGTGTTTACTTTCCGAGGGATACATATTGTTCATATTATAGTAGATGTAAGTAAATAAATTAAAAATCATTCACCTAAAAATGTAGCTAATCCTGCTATATTAATTGAGAAGTACAAATATAAAAACTAACCTTAAAATGTGTAAAAAATTATATTCAATTGTCAAAAAATAATTAATAAAATTAATTAATTAATAAAATAAATAATATTAATCAAAAATAAAAAACACTGACAGATAAAAAATAAAAAGAATCTAGAAAAGTAAAGAAAATATATTCAAATCAAAACAAATTTTTATTTGAAAAAAAAATAATAATAAAAAATTTAACAGCTAAGATTTTTTAAAAATACAGATAATTATTAATTAAATTAAAAAAATATATTTTCTCTCTCTCTCATAAAATTATGGATGAAAATTACTAAATATTCCAATAAAGGGTTTATTAAAAAGTCTTGTGGATTTGACTAATCGAGTCACCCTAATAACGCTATATAAACCCTTTATCCTCTAATACCTCTCTCACCATTATATCCACAATCTAATCTCTACCTCTATCTTGGTTCCAATCTTTCCGATCAAAACACTCCGACTACAACATATAGACCAATATAAACACCAATCAGAATTTCAAAAACTATGATTTTATAAAAACATATAAACCAATCAGAATTTCAAAAACAAAGATTTTATATCCAAGCAGAAGATAAATTTAATAACTAGATTTCAAAGATTTTATTAAGATTTCAAATTATGATATATAAATTTATAGAAAATTTAAAAATAAATATTATCTCAAATAAAATATTTTTTAAAAGAATATAACAATAATTTTATTATTATATTATATTTTTTAAAAAAATGTTGACTAGTGCTTTAAGCACGGGATATCTCCTAGCAAATTAATAATCAAGATTTATAACACATCTCACAACTGGGTGTTTGGTAACATATATTGCTTTATCATATTTAATTGGTTGGTTACAAACAGTATGTTATAATTTTGTGAGATTTAGAGTGATTTAGTGATTATTGTTTTTGACCAGATTTTTTGCATGTTCATGGGACCTTCGTGACTTATTTCACAAGGTTAAATAATAGCTGAGGACTTATACATGGTTAGATATCCATTGTTAGATACAAAAAAATGAAAAAGATATTACTAATCTTTTGACTCCGATTATTTTGCTTGCTAGGATAACTTTCATTTTCGATAAATATCATTCATGGATATATTTTGTCATCCAGATATGCTAAAACCAATATTTATGTGAGATTTGTTAGAATTTTGTATTTCCTCTATATTAGAAAAGATGATGTTTTAGGATTTTCACATTAATTAAAAATTATTTAATGTTTAAGTGTAAATGTATTATTTATTTATAGTAAATTTTTTTATAACTATCAACCAATAGTAATTTATCAAATTTTTAAAATATTTGTGACTTAGAATTTACAGCTTTCTAACATTAACTGATAAAAGTGTACAGAAAATCAATATTTGTGAGACAAGAAAAAATCTTAAAAAATCATCCTTTGTAATATAGGGGGAGTATTTCAGAAGGTTAATTAATTACTAGGGATTTATCCGTTTTTGGATAAAATGTTAATCACCGTCCATGGATATTATTGTCTCATGTAAAAATCTATGTAAATTCAAAAATTTTAACGTGTGATTTTTAATAAAACGAAAGTAACTTTGACCTTTTTGCCAAGTTTTTATTTTATTTTGTGTGTATTTATCTTAAAAAAAAGGGTTGCTCTTTGATAAATGCTAAATAAGAAAAATCAAGATAGATAGTTACTTATATATACAGTTCTATATGTTTTTACATTTTTTTTTTTGTTTCGTATGTAAAAATAACTAAGGAATGACTGATCTTTAATCTTTAAATCAAGAGTTGCGATATCATCTTGAGATATATCATGACAAAAACATTTGCTCATAAGGTGTATATATCCATGACCTACGTTTTGTAGATATGTTCTAATGATTGTAACTTATAAGGTGTTTTTTTTTTATTTCCAAGGGATACATACTGTTCATATTTCAATAGACGTAAGCAAATTTATTTTTAAAATCATTCACCTAAATATGTAGCTAATTAGCTAATAACCAAGCTTTATATAACACATCTCGTAATTTATCAACATGTGATCAATTTTGGGTTCGTATATTTAAAATTCAAATGATCAATAAGTAAGTTTTTTTTTGTTTTGCTATTCAAAATGTCATAGTCAGTAAGTAATGATTAAAATGGTGGCTAAAATAACTTGAGTCCTAATTTAGTTGGTCGTCATATACAGTAGTAAACAATCATTAGTTGGTTATCATCATGTTGTCGATTGAATTTGAAAGAAAGTTTAATACCATCAATTTATCTGACAATTTAACCGCCTGAACTGGCCTGGTTCAGAGGAGAAATAACTAAAGGCTAGGAAATTAAAGAATTTATTAGTAAAAGGATGAGTTTTGTAAATAAAGATAATAAAAAGGATCGATTATAACATTTATTAAAAAGTAATGGACACACCGGTCTAACGGGTGCGTCGGTCGGCGAGAATGACGCTGTAAAAAAAAAGGGAAGGCAAAAAAAAAAAATTAAGAGGAATTATCATACGAGGAGAAGCGCACCGGAGGAAGCATAGAGTCGATTAACTCAAAGCTTAGATGAACGGTGAGTTGACTTCTTTCCGATATTGACCCAATCATCTCTCGCCACGTCATTGGTTACTCCAATCCATACCCTGAACCGCCACCTTCTCTGTCCCCCAAATCGAAAACCTAATCCGATCGTCGTCTCCGACCTACATCCGCCGGAAATTATACTTTTTGACAGTAAGATTTGTTTTTTTTTATTCCTTTCAACCATTATTTTAGATTTTGGATTTATCGATTTAAACCGTTTTAGTCTCTGCGAGAGAATGAGACTGAGAAGTTGGACATCTCAAAAAAAAACCCGATTTGATGATGAATCTTGAATCTTTGAGAAGGTCTGAATCTTTGATTCATCCTCAGACTCATTCCAAATAAGGGTTTTGTAAAGCTTTGTTTTTGTATTGATTTTTGAAAGCACTTGTTTTTGAGCTTTGTTCTACTATCATGAGCTTTTTTGTATATATGTTAGTAAGATGATGAGAACTTAAAGCTCTTCTTGGTAGTTATATATATATATATGATCAGTGTGCAATAATTGCTGTGAATCTTTTGTGGTTTTGAATTGCAGTGGACTTCAGGATTGATAATGGTGTAGCAGCTGGGATGATGATGGGGATTCCTGTTGAGCTTGAGGTTACTACCACGGTTGAGAATCATAATGAGATGGGTGAAAGCTCTGGTCAAGCAATGATTGAGCAAGATGATGATGATGATGACAACCATAATGAAATGGGTGACAATTCTGGTCAAGGTCAAGCAATGCTTGAGCAAGATGATGAGAAGGTGAATCCTGATTCTCTTCCTCTGGCAGATAATCAAGGGGATGAGCCTTATGTTGGGCAGGAGTTTGAATCTGAAGCTGCTGCTCATGGGTTTTATAATGCGTATGCTACAAAAGTAGGATTCGTCATCCGTGTTAGTAAACTGTCACGGTCAAGGCATGATGGATCTCCCATAGGGAGGCAACTTGTTTGTAACAAGGAAGGCTACAGGTTGCCTAGCAAGCGGGATAAGGTTATTAGACAACGAGCGGAAACAAGAGTCGGATGTAGAGCGATGATCTTGATTAGAAAAGAAAACTCTGGTAAATGGGTTATCACAAAGTTTGTCAAGGAGCATAATCATCCTTTGATGCCTGGGAGAGTTCGAAGGGGTTGCATTTATGATCAGTATCCGGTTAGTTGTTGCTCTTTTCGCTGATCTACATTCTTTATTTTTAGGAATTGAGGTGAATGATCACTAATCTTTTTGTGGAACTAAGAGTATAGATTTTAAATCCTAATTGGTGTTACTTGTTTAGCCGGTTAATATGCTTCTGTGGTACTGACTAGTTGCTATATGGCATATTCATGTGGTGGTTTGATTTTTGACTTTGCTTCTTTTTAACTTGGTACTCCTAAAGACTTGATTTCTAAAACTTTGATCTCCTCATTTGCAGAATGAACACGACAAAATCCAGGAACTGATGCAGCAGCTAGCTGCAGAGAAAAAGAGAGCGGCTACATACAAAAGGCATCTGGAGATGCTATTTGAACAGATCGAACAGCACAACGAAAGCCTTTCTAAGAGAATCCAACACATAGTAGACAATGTGAGGAATCTGGAACAGAGAGATCATCAACAGAACCACCAAGTATAGTCTTTTGGTCTCTGGTTTTACCCTTGTTCATTCTTCAGCAGTTTGATTTAGGAGATAGATCTTTTCTTCTTTATTCCCCATCTTCTCTCTTTAATAAAGATTTTTCTTGTCGAAAACAAAAGAGCTTGCAATTGCCTTAAAGAAAGTTTTGTTTCTTCTCCTTCTTCTTCTTATGTTCTGACATTGATTTTGCTCGGACAATGCATAGGCATTGTGTAGTGTTAGTGTACATAAAGTGAAGGCTTTGCTTTTTACGTTCTATCAAGATCCTCTGTAACAAAATCAGCTTTTCCTGAAGATCTTCCTACTGGTCAAAACCAGTTAGCTTAGCTATATACTATAGATGGAAAGAACCCTAAAAATCTATTCAAGATCACAAAACAGAAGCAACATAATCAAATCAGCTTGTAATGGACGAGGCGACTGTACATATACAATTTCTGTATATGTGCTGATTTATACCTTAAGTATCATTTTTAGGTTAGAAATCGTTAGAAATTGTTGAGTCGATTGCCATGTCGTGTTAACTGTAGATCACATTCACATCATCTACCACATCATTTTAAAAAAGTGAAATTACTTTTGCCTCTATGGCTTTCATATTTTTGTTTTAAATTCACAAAAGTTTCGTAGATCTTAATTACCATTAGTTTTTTCTTTTGCAATTATCCATGTTTCAGAAAAGAAATTTGTACTTGGTAATTTTAATCTTATATAATTTTGTTTCTTTGCTAGAAATCAGTTATCGAACTAATTTAACATTTTAGGCTCTATCAAGATCCTTAGTAGTAACACAATTATTTTTTATTTTAGTTCGATAAATAATTATTTAAGCTAACGTAACTTGAACATATCCATAACATAAGCCATGAGTCTACAATTTTATGGACCATTTAAAGTTTTTTTTTGGTTTTTGGGGACTAAAATGTTACTTAAAATGATGAGATATGGGTCCAAAAATTAAATCAATCATTTTGTTTGGTAATTATGATTATTAATAATTGAATTCTCAAGTTTCTTTCGTTTATGAATTAAATAACATTTTAAAACATGGAAACAAATTTAAATCTTGAGTAGGGACATTATATTGATAACGTTGGACCAACACAAACACGAGAATATCTGGGAGTTCTCGAGACCTGTTATATTCTCCCTCTTGAGACCATTTTGGCCATGTTTTTTGTGAGAGTGAATTGGAATCTGAAGAGAATAATAGTCTACCACATGCCGTTTCTCTAGTTTAGAATACTTTATTTCGCTTCTTTATCTTTAGATATATAGGAGAAAGTACAAAGGACCAAAAAAGAGTGAAAATCGTAATTACCTAAAAAGCAAGGGAAAAGTGAAAATTGGGAGAGATGGTTTCATAAACAAAGAAGAAAGAGTTCGAACAACAACTTAAAAGCTTACAAAGAGACAAGGAATAAAATACCCAATAAACAACGTTTGACGACGATCGCTTGTTGTGGGGTTTCGTAGTTTTAGCCACACTTGTAATGCTTCTTGAGAGATTGATCATTAATAGGCATAGAGTGCCCACAAGAACCCGCAAGGCGGCGAGCATCTTTCTTTTGCGCAGGGTCTTTAATGTACTTACACATACATGGTCCTGGCGTTGTCAGTCTATCACAACATTTACTCCACGTGGCGCTAGCATGATTCGTGATGGTTCCCATGCATAAACGAAGTGCTTCTTTGCAATAAGCGCGCGTCGGATCCGGGAATGATGTCAAGAGTAGGACCAAGGCGATGGACATCAATGGGATGATCTTCATTTTCTGAACTAAATTAATTAATTAGTATGTCGTCAAATATGTTGTATGTTTTCGAGCTAGGTCTTTAATTATATAGAAAATTGGAATCAGAAGCATTTGGCTGCACTGAGAAGTAGGAATCGATGCCCCCAAAAGATAAAAAATAGGAGGATGTTGAATTGTTGATTCTATTTTTACAACGCAAATTATATAGGATTGACTGGGTGAGGTTCCCCCACCGTAGCAGCTCTTATCCTATCTGCTCTTGGCATTGAAGCTTTCTTTCTTTCCGTTCATGGTCTTTCTACTCCGATCTCGCTTCGGGCACTATAAGAGTTAGCTGGCTTTCTTTCGCTGCTTTTGCTTATTTACCGTACTATGATGAGTGAGCAAGTAAAAAAAATTACTAAAAACAAGAGTTCGGACAACTCCCCTTTGCCGTTAAAAATAAAAAGGCACAAGGTAAGGGATTTTGTCGAGTAATATTCAAAACAAACTAGAGATTAGTTCAAAAAAAGCAATTGCATAGGAAGGGATGATGGGATTTTCTTTTTAATATAGTATTTATTTAATTTCCAAGTGTAAAAATACATGCATCTTAATTTGCTAAGCAATTCAACGTGATTGAACGTCATGCCAAAAAAAAAAAAAAAAAAAAAACTAGAAATTGAAATAAAAAAAAGCTCCGAGTGTTTGGCCGAATCATATATAATCCCTTTATTTAATTAGGCTCAAGTTGAATAAGAGTAATTTAATTAATTAATTAATAGGTTTAGGAGTATGTGGTAATGGTATAATATACGATTTGTTAAAAGAATATATATACATTTTGGGGAAGCAAATTGGAAGTTCTTTTCTTTTCTTGTTTAGTTTAATAATAATAGTATAGAGCATAGAATGATACTACTTCTAATCTCTCTCTCTCTCTCTGTTTCTTTCATCGTTTAGTAGGAGGAAACCATAACCGATGGAGGAGACAAGAAGAAGACATTTTGTTGATGTTTATTCGTGTTAGTGATATGCGTGAACGATGGGATTTGTCTTTGCCTAGAAGAGAAGTTTTTGTAAAGTTTGCTAAAACTCTAAGCAAGTTTGTTTTTGTTGTTGAAAGACTTTTGGTATTTGTGCTCTGCTTACTGTTTCAGCTTCTAAAAATATATATGCATTCTCCATTTTGGTTCACATTGGGTTACATATTTTTGTAAGGCTTCAGTGTTAAAGTTGCTCCAAGCAACTCTTGAGTTAACCGATGTGCTTAGTAGAGTGTTTGATATATATATATTTACTCAAATTAATAAAGACTTATAACGAAAACAAAGATTATATTTATTTATATTTTCTATAAATTCTTCTTCTTCAAAACATATTTTTGGAAAACAGGAGAAAGTCTAAAAACAAATTATGTAGCCTGTTTTCCAAAATAAAAATAGTTGACATTTTTTTTTTTTGAGAATTATAAAAATTCTAGATAAATATATCTTCTTTGTCCGGAACAGTAGGATTAGTAGGAAATCATAATCGATGTCTTCTTTCCGATCAATCCCATCAAGGCTCAGATCTAAATTGCTCCAGGCATCTGCATCAGTAAGGGTTTTGTGATTTACTTGGTCTTATTAGGATTGTGTAATCACATATAGAGATATATATATTTATAACATTTAAAAATATGGACAAAAATTTAAAGTTTGCGTAGGACCATTTGATAACTTTGGACCAACACAAATACGAGAATATATCTGGGAGTTCTGGAGACCTGTTATATACTCCTCTTTAGACCATCCATTTTGGCCATGTTTTTTCTTCTATTAGTCCACCACATGACGTTTTGTTTAGTTTAGAATACTTTATGTCGTTTCTTTAGATGTATAGAAGAAAGTACAAAGGACCAAAAAAGAGTGAAAATCCTAATTAATTACCTTAAAAGCAAGGGAAGTGTGAAAAGTGGGAGACATGGTTTCATAAAGAAAGAAGAAGAGTTCGAACAACAACTTAAAGGCTTACAAAGAGACAAGGAATAAAATACCCAATAAACAACGTTTGACGACGATCGCTTGTTGTGGGTTTCGTAGTTTTAGCCACACTTGTAATGCTTCTTGAGAGATTGATCATTAATAGGCATAGAGCGCCCACAAGAACCCGCAAGGCGGCGAGCATCTTTCTTTTGCACAGGGTCTTTAATGTACTTACACATACATGGTCCTGGCGTTGTCAGTCTATCACAACATCTTCTCCACGTGGCTCTATCTTTGATTGCTCCCAAGCATAAACGAAGTGCTTCTTTGCAATAAGCGCGCGTCGGATCCGGGAATGATGTCAAGAGTAGAACCAAGACGATGGACATCAATGGGATGATCTTCATTTTCTGAACTAATTAATTAATTAGTATGTCGTCAAATCTGTTATGCAAATATGTTGTATGTTTTCGAGCTAGGTCTTTATCTTATATAGAAAATTGGAGTCAGAAGCATGTGGCTGTACTGAGAAGTAGGAATCAATTCCCAAAAGATGAAAGGAGGAGGTCGATCCTATTTTATAAGCAAGTAATTAATATTCAAAACAAACTAGAGAACCAATATACAAAACCGATTGAATAGGAAGTGAAGTGAGGATGGCTTTTTTTTGTATGTTGTATTTATTTCCTTGTTCAAAATACATGCATCTTGTTTTGCTAAGCAATTAAACGTGATTGAATGTCATGCCACAAAAAAAAAAAAAAAAAAAAAAAAACTACAAATTGAACTAAAAAAAGCTCCAAGTGTTCGGCCGAACCATATAAACCCTTTCTTTAGGCTCAAGTTAGTGTGACATTTATATGATTGTTAGAGGAGGAAAAAAAACAAAAAAAAACAAGCACCAAACTGTTCTTGAATTGGCTCGCCTAAAATCTCTGAAGAAGCAAAGGCAAATCGAAAACCTAAATCATTATGACTAGCGAGAAAGGGTAGCGTGGTCGTTTGCCCTAGCTATATCATTTCCTACACCGAAAATGACAAGGTTCAATGGCTCTTCTTGTACGTACTTCAATTGTAATATTTACGAAAAATATAAAGATAGTGTTGTCTTGCGACATTTCGGGTTCTTCACAAAAACGGTCACATGGACAAACTCAAGTTATTTTCAATTTAACATTTTTAGAATTTATTTACATTTACAGATAAAATAGATGAACCTAGTATTAGATATGAAAACTCTCGAAACAACAAAAAAAAAGATCAATTTATGAGCTATTGCTAAAGCCACCACTTTTCATCATCTGAAGAAACTCCTTGTAATTGACTCTACCATCTCCATCTTCATCCACTTGCATAATCATCTCTTTACAACACTTTAGGGTTCTACCTTGCTTGAGCCCCAAGGAAGCCATCACAGACTTCAACTCCTTAACAGTGATAAACCCATCACCGTCTTGATCAAACACGTTGAACGCATCCTTCATGTCCTCTTCCTCTTTTTCCTCCACGATCGAACCGTAAAGAGACTCAAACTCGTTTATGTCTACGCACCCATCTCCATTTGCATCCATCTTCTGGATCATTTGGATCAGATCTTTGTCAGGCATAAAGATTCCTAGATTCTCTAGAGAATCGTTTAGTTCTTCCTTTGTGATGCGTCCGTCTCCATTCTTGTCGAACATCTGAAACACTCGTTTTAGATCCACCAGATCTGTTCTCCCAGGAGATTCAGTTTCCAATTGAGACGGTGGAGGTGGGTTCTTGTCGTCGATGTACCAAGAAGGAGGGAAGAGAACTCTGAGCTTCTTGGGGACTAAACAAAGAAGAAAGGAGTGAAAGAGGTTGTAGAGAAGAAAGACTGATCTCACCATAACTCTTGGCTTTATTGAGAACAGAGATGTGGGGAGAGAAAGCTTTTGATAGTTTGATATACAGAGGAACTTGAAATGATTATATATTATAGAGGAAGAGAGATGGGGACGTAATTAATAATTGATTAGAGAAAATTTTCTAATCTAAATATTTTTTTTGGTACAACCGTTGGATGGATCCATTAATTAACCTAGACGTTATCTCTTTACCTTTGGAGTTTGGATTTTAGAAAGGAAAAAAAGTTGAAGACTGTAATAAAAAAAGTGGAGTAATAGTTATATTAACACGAAAGAGCACGACTCTAAACTTAGTCTTTCTGAATAAAATACAAACACTAGTCACGGACTTTTCATTACACCATTTCACCTAGTTTTTTTTTGTGTCGCTCTACTCTACAACTTTTATTGCTATCGAGAGAAAAGTTAAAAGTGTAGATTTAGGAGGAGAGATTTACAGATATAGTCTACAAACAATAATCAAAAGGGTTAAGAAGATAAATTAAGTTTACGTTGTGTTGTAGTAGTTGGGAAAAAAATTACTATACGAAAAGAGAAACTAGAAGTAAAGGGATACGCGTGAAATTTCACAGATCTTTGATAGGAGGATTAACGATAAAAAATACTAATGTATAACAAACGCGTTGTTATAATTGTTGATGTCTGGTTCCTGTCCCCAATTTTTATTGGTTTGTTTACATTATTAAAAACATGTTCACTAACGAGAGATTGATGCCCCTTGCAATATGACCGTTGGTCCATCTTTCTTTTTCCTTTAAAAGGACTCATATGAACATCTCAATCAGCATAAAGGTAACAAATTAAAATGAATGAAACAAATGCAGCGGAACAAAATTTGAATATTGACTTAAACATAACATAGTGTGATGATACTCTTACATTTTCATTTTTTTCTTGTAATTATTAAACCAAAATCTCCTATGGTACTTTATCTTTTTTTTTAAAAAAAAAAATCATATTATATAGCATAATAAGTTTTCTTTTGTTTTACTTTAGTGGATCCATGCTTCGAACTATCTTCGGCGGATCTGTCGGGATTCTGATCAGTGAAATATTTTTTTTTTGGGTTGAAATGTGCCAATATCCCCAAAAATGCCAATTTGAATAGATTGTCGACTTGTGCCACAAATGTTATATTCCATGCAATAATAATCAATGCAGCAAAAACCAAAAAAAAAAAAAAAACACAAATTTTCGTAAAACTTTGTTGTAGTGGGTATTCGATTAATTTAATTTATAAATACTAGTATAAAAAAAATAAAAATATCTCACGGGGGTGTGTGTAAACATGTAACCGGCCGGATCCAGTTATGATGACACTTCACTTAGTAAGAGAGACTACTCGTGTTATAGTTGTCTTCCAGCTCATCCAGTTTCCACTACTACTCATGATCCTTAATTTTAAGTTATTCTATTACACTTCCACAGCTAATTAAATGTTGTTCAAACATCATTGAATAGAGACGACTAATGAAAAAATAACACAATGAACTTTTACTTAATACTACTTTACAAATATATTCGAGGATTCGTGTAAATTTTCTCACTCTTTGTTTCGGATATGATTAAACCAAACGTTGATAAAAAATCCCATGAGCACAAAAAAAAAAAAAAAAAAAACTAAATGGGCTTGATGTAGGCCCATAAGCCATATGAATCTAAAATTAGAATGTTGAGTTGACGACCAGAGATTTGAGTTGAGAGAAGAAGAGAGACACAGCTCCTCAAAAGTGGGCTCGTTCTGTCTGCTTCGGTCCCTGCAGATTTTCGAAATCGTTTTTTTTTTTTTTTTTTTTTTCTTTCTTTTTCCATCTGAAAATTTTCTCACACTTTCTCGGCAAAATTCCCGGAAAAAAGCACTCGATCAGCAGCAGGTAATAATAGTAATACTATCCCACCCCGTTGAAAAGCTTCCTCCACGAATTATTCGCCTGTAGTTTTCCTAATATAATTTAATGTGCTTTTCGATCTAAAATGGGATTTAAACTCGATTGTGTCCCCTTGTCAGTGTTTAGGTTTTGATGTTCTGTACTGTAATAGGAAGCATTCACTATTTTTTGTTCAAATTTTCTGTCTTTTCTATCTTCTCTTACAGCTGAAACTGTTTCTTGAAGTATGGCTTGTATTCATTAATCCACAAATCTATTGTTTTATTATTTGCTTCAAATTAGTGACCGTTGGGAATGTAAAGGTCACTACTTTGGTCTTTTCTTTGTGTTTGTGTTCCTAAATAAGTAATAAGTGTGTTGCCCTTTTTGCAAAATAAATAAATTGTGTAACGGTAACAGATGGTCAGGAAGGAAGATGTGGATTTCTATTGCGGGTTTTCAAGGAAAGAGCTTCAGAGTTTGTGCAAGAAGTATAATTTGCCTGCCAATAGATCAAGTTCGGATATGGCTGAATCATTAGCTTCTTTTTTCGAGGTATTTTATAGCTTCCTCTCTTTTTTTTATAGTGTGTAAAAGGAAATAAATAAAAGTTGTAGCTTGAAGTTAATCTGAAATCATTAGTATGCATCTTCTCATGCCTTGTTTTGTAGATCATTAATATGGTCACATGTCTTGTTGTTTCTCTTAATGTTGGGCAGCTAATCATGTGTTGTTGTTTTGTATCTAACAATTGCAGAAAAATGGTTTGAACTCGGTAGGCTTTGGGTTCCCTGGGAATCAACATAGTGTAGCTACGACATCTAGAGCACCAGCGAATAGAACATGGGATGTTCAAAGAGGTTTGGTGTATTTATATATCTGTTGCTTCAAATTTTACTCTTTCTCTCATTTTTATTATTTCATTTATAAAGTCTGGTTATATTATGTTATTGTAGATTCTTATGGTAAAGAATTGGATAAAACTAGAGAGGATTGTGTTCAAGGTGCAGTGCCTAGAAGACCAGGCTTGTTCCTTGGGGACAATACACCGTATCAGGTTCGTTTCACTTTGTTTTTGAGAGTATCTATTTGCATGAAAGTGAGAATCTATTTGCTTGGATAATTCAGGAGTAGTTTTCACTTTGTTGGTTTTTTCCTTGAAAGACTTAATAAAATGCCTTTATGTAAAGATGTACAAGAGTCATATCGTTATAATGTAGGATAGTTTCTCAAAGAAATTTATTGATATAGGTGCATCAATGTTTTTTGTCCTTTATTAACGTTCCTTAATTCTCTGCCACTCTTCTGCTGGCCAACTTCTAACGTCTCTTAAATGTTTCTGCTGAAAATGCAGGAAAGAAATGGAAATGGTGGTTTGATTGATTCTGCATGTGCACCTCCATATATGAGGACATTGAATGAAAAGGGCCCCACAGCTAACTCCAAGAGAACAGATTCTCGGCTAGAAGATAGAATGAGAGATGTAGACAGTGGTGATAGTGCTAGTTCGTCTTCGTTTGAGTTTCATGTCAGTTTGGAAGAGGGTATTAGTCTCTCAGTTGATCTAAATTTCAATCCATCAGATTGGATTAATAGCATGAGGGATGAGGTCAATGTATGTGATAGCATGCGTCGAAGAAAATCCTCACAGTCTGATCTTGCCATTAATAATGCTACAGAATGTAAGAAACAGAAGACTTCAGGGCAAGACACAGATGGGCATGTAATGAGAGAATCATCTGTAAGTCCGACAATGGAAGAAAATACTCAATTACCTTCTGATCATCATTCCAATGGTGAACGGTCTCTAGCGTTATCTGCTACAGAACCATGCAGCAGAATCAAAGAGGGCTTAGACACTTGCAAGGAGAAAAAAGGGATTAACTTGTCCATACCTGATTCTTTGGTACCTGGCCAGATTGTATCATCTTGTGTCGAATCGTATAGCAAAAGCTGTTGTGTGAATCCAGTTGACTTGGACTGTGTGATTCCTCCTGAGAAGAAGTTAACAAGTGATTCTATTACGGTTGCTGCAGAACAGAATCGTCCACCTGGTGATCATCAAACTCCGGGGAATCCATCCATGGAAAGTTTTCACAAGGTCGGAAACTCAAGTACTGTTATATGTCCACGGGGAGCTGGTTCTGAACTATCATCATCAGAAGCAGAGACTTATCATTCAAACCTGCCGTGTTGTCCTCGTAAGACCGTTAGATCCTCAACCATCTCTTCTCCAGAGTTCATAATCGATAGAGAGTCCACTAGTTATTCCGAGTCATTCAAGTTCCAGTGCAATGGAGGCAAGAACTGTCTGCCACCAAATACTGAGGAGCAGGTAGAACATCTCCTTGCTAATCTATTCGCTAAAAGCAATAAACACAACAGTTGCCTTATCCGATGCCTTGTTTCTTCCTTCGCAGGAAAAGAGTGAAGTTTTAAGTGAGCAGGCGCGGTCAGAGTGACTTGTTTGAAATGAAAGCATCTATTATATTGTATAATATTGTTCAAGTAATAGGAGAATGGCTATATACATGATGTAGAGATAATCAAGAAATGGCCTTTCCTCTGACCAAGTGGTTTCTTCTGCTGCTTTTTTTTTTTTGAGGTATGCTTCTCTCTATAAACATATGAGTGATACAGCAAAAAATAATGAAGATATATGAAAAGTAATTTTTGGTTGTTGGCTTGCACTTAGGCCATCAAGTACATGGAGATTCCATTAGAAGCATTGGGTCGATTATTACTGAAGGATTTTGCAGTGAGCCAGTGACCTAGAGAGAAGTCAGTTTTAGGTCAGTATGCAATTCTTTTTGGTTTCGTCTATTTTGTTTGTTTCAAGGCTGTAAACGCAATTCTATGTTGTTATACACATCATTCATAGACCAATGTATGAGATTAGCTTACAGACCAATGTTGCATACACTCGTGTTGTTGAATAGAAGTAAAGGGAATGAAACATGTTGGAGTAACATCCATGGAAACATATGATGGTGTTATCATATTTACTCGCCACATAGTTCTAAAGAGAGAGGCTCCTGTTTACATATCATCTTCACAATGTTGATTGTTGATAAATGAGGAAAATTTTTACACCACAATGTTAATCAGGTCTGCAAAGTAGCAAGTAAGTATGGACCCGTTTCGTTAGCATGTGAGTAGCACGTGACAGGACAGTTCTTATTCTTAGAATCTGAACCATTTAGTTAGTTGAGTATGTATGACTTTAGAATCAGTAAAGGCCTCTCTCAACTTGAGGCACTCAAGTCAACAACTTCAGAATTTTTCAACTTTTCAGTAGGAAGAACATATGAATTGAGTCAACTCAAGATTTTCAATTTTGGTCTCTTGTGTGTCTAGTTTTAAATCTTGAGTCTAAAGAGGACAAAACATTTCTTTTGAGGGGCACAAGGAGATGAAGAGGAAGAAGACAAAAGAGGATGTTTGTGTCTCGCGTCTCGAGAAACAGAGTTGAACTTAAAAATAAAAATAAATAATTGCATGAAACCTCACAAACCATTAACTAATTTGTTGTATATTTTTAAGATTAAAGATTGTTCTACTGTTTTGGTTTGCTCAAAACCAAACACCGACGGCAACGGCGCAAGTAAAAAACACCAAAGGAAGTTTTGAAGGAATAGTAAATGTCTCCTTAGGCATCTCCCACTCCATTTTATTTTATAGTCAAAACTCTATTATAGAGCAATATTTGCTCTATTCCTACTCTATATTTTCCTTTAAAATAGAGAAAATAATAGGATTGCTTTATATATATAGCAACTCTATTCTCACCACTATTTTTTTACACTAACTCTATTTTAGAGTTGAAAATAGAGTAATACATTGGAAGAAAACAATGCTCTATTTTAGAGAAAAAAATAGAAATATACATTGGAAATGTTAGACTCTTGTGTTGTTAACTCCAATGTGCATAGAGATGTAAAATTGACATGAAACTTTTTGGGTTAGATTGCAAAAATTTGGGAAGATTGGGGAAAATTTCGAATAAAAAAAATGTAAAAACGAGAAAGCAAGAAGAAAAAATTTGGTAACATTAACTCTTAATATTAAATGGCGTCACCTACATTTGCCATTATTCAGAAGCAGCAAGTTTTGGTCGCATTTAATGCAATCTCAGTACTACATGACTCCTCTCTGTGATAAGCAAGCAGCTCCAATGTCTCTCTCTTCTTCTTCTCTCTTCTCTCTGGGTTTCTCAAGATTTTCATGAGCTACTGCTTCATGTATAACTCTAGCTCTCACTTTCACCACTCAATTCCTCTTTTTACACTTCTTTAGTCGGCAAGAGACTAAAAAAAAAATTGGAAATTTTTGGAGAAGCTTAGCTTTTAAAGAAATGGGGTCTTTAAGGATGTTATGATGTTGTTACTTTGCGGTCTGAGATCTTGAAAGGGGTAAGTTTTATTTTGTTTTTCCGCTGCAGAAGAACAGAGAGCTAAGAGAGGTCCTTCTTTGAGACATGGTTGTCTGAATTTTCCTAAATCTTCGGAGTCTGTCTTGCTGCTGGTTCCTTTGTTTCTTCCACACTAATTCAGCTCTCATTGCTAGAAATTTCTCTTCTTTCATATGTTGCATGCCCTTGATTTGCAGTTTCGTCCTAAAGATCACAGTTTTGTGACTCGTTTGCTACTTACCAATTAAGGGTCACACTGTTTAGTCAATCTATGGAATGTTTCAGAAAGAGAACGCAGTAAGTAGCTAAGAATGAGAATGTTCGAAAGGAGAGCAAGGGAGTGGACTCTCCTTGTAAAGCTTGTGGTTTTTACTAGTATATGGCAGCTTGCTTCAGCTCTTGGTTCAATGTCTTCAATTGCAATTTCCTATGGAGAAGGTGGTTCTGTATTATGTGGTCTGAAATCTGATGGGTCTCATCTTGTGGTTTGCTACGGATCAAACTCAGCGATCCTCTATGGGACTCCTGCTCACTTCCAGTTCATCGGTTTAACGGGTGGAGATGGGTTTATGTGTGGGCTTCTGATGCAATCTTATCAGCCTTACTGTTGGGGAAACAGTGCGTTTATTCAAATGGGAGTTCCTCAACCAATGATCAAAGGAGCTGAATACTTAGAAGTTAGTGCTGGTGATTACCATCTCTGTGGTTTGAGGAAGCCAGTAGTGGGAAGAAGACAGAGCAGCAACGTTTCTTCTTCTTCCCTTGTTGATTGTTGGGGATACAATATGACTAGAAACTTTGTCTTTGATAAGCAGTTACATTCTCTTTCCGCTGGAGCCGAGTTCAACTGCGGGCTGTCTTCTAAAGATAAGTCTGTTTTCTGTTGGGGTGACGAGAATAGTAGCCAAGTAATCAGTTTAATCCCAAAGGAAACAAAGTTTCAGAAAATTGCAGCTGGTGGATACCATGTTTGTGGCATTCTTGACGGGTTGAATTCGAGAGTGCTCTGTTGGGGAAAGAGCTTTGAGTTCGAAGAGGAGATCTCAGGGACTTCAACGGGAGAACAGATTCTTAATTTACCACCAAAAGAGCCACTCTTGGCAGTGGTTGGTGGAAAGTTTTATGCTTGTGGTATCAAACGTTATGATCATAGTGCGGTTTGCTGGGGCTTTTTCGTTAATCGGAGTACACCTGCTCCTAAAGGTATAGGCTTTTATGATCTTGCAGCAGGGAATTACTTCACTTGTGGAGTTCTCTCAGGGACTTCTATGTCACCTGTTTGTTGGGGTCTTGGTTTCCCTGCTTCTATCCCTTTAGCTGTCTCACGGGGACTCTGTATAAACACTCCTTGTCCACCAGGAACTCATCAACTCAGTAACCAAGACAACTCGCCTTGCAAAGTGCCTGGCTCTCATATTTGCGTGCCATGTAGTCCGAACTGCCCTACTGAAATGTATCAGAAAAGCGAATGCACGGAGAGATCTGATCAGGTTTGTGTTTATAACTGCTCGAGTTGCGTCTCAACTGAATGCTCAAACTGCTCTTCTGCGTCTACTAGTGGGGGCAAGGGAAGAGGAAAATTCTGGTCACTGCAGCTACCTATTGCAACTGCAGAGATTGGCTTTGCTCTATTTTTGGTAGCAGTTGTCTCGGTAACAGCGGCTTTATACATTCGGTACAGATTGAGGCATTGTAGGTGCTCAGAGAATGATACAAGGTCTTCTAAAGATTCAGCCTTTACGAAAGATAATGGCAAAATCCGTCCTGATCTTGATGAGCTGCAAAAGCGCAGGAGGGCTCGAGTTTTCACTTATGAGGAACTTGAAAAGGCTGCCGATGGATTCAAAGAGGAGTCAATAGTGGGGAAAGGGAGTTTCTCATGTGTGTACAAAGGAGTACTGAGAGATGGAACCACTGTTGCGTTGAAGAAAGCGATAATGTCATCAGACAAACAGAAGAATTCAAATGAGTTTCGCACGGAGCTCGATCTTTTATCAAGGCTCAACCATGCTCATCTTCTCAGCCTTCTCGGATACTGCGAAGAAGGTGGAGAAAGGCTTCTGGTTTATGAGTTTATGGCACATGGCTCACTGCACAACCATCTTCATGGAAAGAACAAGGCCTTGAAAGAACAACTAGATTGGGTCAAACGAGTAACGATTGCTGTCCAAGCTGCTAGAGGAATCGAATACTTGCATGGTTACGCCTGCCCTCCAGTGATTCACCGGGATATTAAATCATCAAACATTCTTATAGATGAAGAACACAATGCTCGAGTAGCTGATTTTGGTCTCTCCTTACTTGGTCCTGTTGATAGTGGCTCTCCTTTGGCAGAACTACCAGCAGGAACTCTCGGTTACCTTGATCCCGAGTACTATCGACTGCACTATCTCACAACCAAATCCGATGTCTACAGCTTTGGAGTCCTGCTTCTAGAGATCCTAAGCGGAAGAAAAGCCATAGACATGCACTACGAAGAAGGGAACATAGTAGAGTGGGCGGTTCCTTTGATCAAAGCAGGAGATATAAACGCACTCTTGGACCCGGTCTTGAAACATCCATCTGAAATTGAAGCTTTGAAAAGAATCGTGAGCGTGGCTTGCAAATGCGTGAGGATGAGAGGGAAAGATAGACCGTCGATGGATAAAGTGACAACAGCGTTGGAACGAGCGCTTGCACAGCTAATGGGGAACCCGAGCAGCGAGCAGCCAATATTACCAACTGAAGTAGTGCTTGGGAGCAGTAGAATGCACAAGAAGTCATGGAGGATCGGTTCAAAAAGGTCTGGTTCCGAGAACACGGAATTTAGAGGCGGATCATGGATAACTTTCCCAAGTGTGACATCATCGCAGAGGAGAAAATCATCGGCGTCTGAAGAAGATGTAGTGGAGGAGGAGGATGAAGGGAGGAAACAACAAGAAGTCTTGAGGAGTCTTGAGGAAGAGATAGGGCCAGCTTCTCCTGGACAGAGCTTATTCTTGCATCATAATTTCTGAAAAAAAAAAAAAAAAAAAAAAAAAGTGTTTTCTCAAGTTTTTAGTAACAATGACATATATATAAGATATTTTACTCTGATGTATAATGTGTTCCTTAAGGCAGGAATGTAACAAAGAGGCAGAGAGACTCTCTTCAAGGAAGAATGTATGAAAATTTTCTTAAACTAATTATTACCAAGTTCTTTTGTATAAGTGATCTTCCGGCCTTCCCTGGAGACGTCCTCTATGTTTGCACTGAACAAAGTTCACAATCAAATACAATAAGTCATTAAAAGGAAAGGAAAAAATTAAAAAGTGCCCACACGCAGGATCGAACTACGGACCTTCAGTTTACAAGACTGACGCTCTACCACTGAGCTATACGGGCTCTTTGCTTGACGCATTTCGATAACAAATTAGTATTTTCACTTATGAGATTATGCCATTTTTAATTTTTTCTCGCAAGTATGTCTTCATTATTAAAAGCAAAATATTTTACAAGGCCTCAAGAACAGAGGAGACAAAAGCTCAAACCTGGCAACGGAGACAGCAGAAAAAAAAAGACAGGCAACTATTATGAAATTTTTACTTCTAAGAGCTTTCCCCTCATCTATGCTTTTGAAAGACATTATGCCATTTATTATTGCCAACAACTAAATAATTACATTTAGAAAAGATAGTTTTATTGAAGGTTGAACTAGTGTAGGCAGATGTCAGATGAACGTAAATAAACGATACCATGTTTATATATATATGCACATAAGAATATAAGATTGTAATTTTACATTAAAAGAAAAAATTGTAAATGATAAAAACTTGTGACTCAGAGCGACGACAAATAATCTTTTTTCCAAGCACAAAGTGGAAACAAAAGTGGCTCTTTCTTTACTCTCTTTAGCTCCAAACAGAAGGGTTTCTAAATTGGACAGCCATAGCACTCAGCAGAAATCTGACAAGTTGTTCTCTTTCTACCACTTTCTCCCTCTTCAATTCAAGGTGCCGAACCTACAAACCACAAATCTCCGGGTCACTTTTCACGGATCGCTTCAATAGTTAAAATGTTCTATTTATTACCTTTACAAACTCTATTTGACTTTCAGTTACTCCAGACTCTGTGATGATCACCAGACATTTGATTTCATGTTCGTTTGCATATTCATACTGCTCTGTAAGACTTGGATCAGGTGTTGGAACAAACTCAGCCTATCAATACATACACGGGCATGTTATTAGATGTAACACAAATTGATTAATATCCAAACAAATCTATGAACAAAACATATTGAAGCTTTCACCTTAATACTTTTTTCCCATAGTTCCGCAACTAGCTCCATGCGTTGGGACAGTAAACCGCCACCTCCTCTTGAACAAACAAGTACACTGGTGCTGACTTCATTTCTGCAAGTTCAATACATATAAGCAAAGGTGTTTCCATTTTTAGATCATGAAAGGGATTCAGAAGGAACAACGAACCTAATAGGCCGTAGATCCATAGGAAGATGCTGAAATATTGTCTCCAGTGCAAGACTAACGCCAACAGCGCCAGGGAGATTCATTTTCTGGATCCAGTGACAGACAAAAACACAAAACCTTGTTTTACCACTTCACATTGACACCAGTGGATAAGAGGATAAAGATCAATTTCTATTCTTGGTTTACAGTTCATACACTGAGACCAAACCAAGTATCTTTAAGTGAATAAAGAGGCGAAAGCCTTCAAATTTCTTCTTAACATTAGTAATCATAATAAATGCTAGATATCTTAGCTTCTCAAATATGAAAATATGTGAAAAGAACTTACATATTCACGATCACACACTTCCTGCACCAAAAAATCATAACGACCACCAACAGCAAGTAAAACGCCATCATTAGATGTCCCAGAGCTATTTTCTTTGGTTAAGAAAACCTAGTAAACATTTGTATGGAGTTCACAGATATTAAACATACAATCACCATAGCAAACTATATTGGTAAAAGGATGATATCAAACTGCATGCTCCAACAGTCTACTGATAAACAGGGTTTTACCATTCAAGAGCTAATTGTATGAGAATAAATTTCTCACTTTTTAGTTCCTCTTTTATGAAGAACTCTAATCAGAATCAACAACAAGCTAACAGCAACTAATCATCTATAAAGAACAATCTCTTCGCCTGTTACCCCAATAAGCATACCGATCACTATAAGCACCACATCAGCTATTAAACATCCAAAAACCTAACAAAGACCCAAAGAATCCCCACATTCACTTGTACCTGAAAAAACAAATTCCGGTGATAACTTTCAGTAGGTGGCATCAGAACATCAATATGAACATGCTCTTCTATCCTCCAGACTCTCAGGTAGGTTAAGAGGTTTGACAACTCATCTAGTGCTTTACGTGTAGGTCTATCTGCAGCAAAATGAAACGATTAACAATCTGGTTCAAAAGTTTAGGGAAAGAGAAGGTTAGATCGTACCAGCACGCAGCGCCCCTCTTAAACGAGGAAGTGCTTGATCTGCAGCTCCACAAAACCTTGAAGCAACAGTCTGCAGTCTATTGACAACAGCTTCAGGTAACTTCAACTCCTGTTAAGCAGGAGATTCCGAGTAAGACATCGAAGACTATACTATTAACATGTGATATGTGGCATGTTACTATAATTCCCAACCACGCATAGGTTATTGTGTAGCCTCAAACCTGCAGAAGTTGACGTCTTATGAAAACCCATTTTAGCTTCCGCTCAGATGACTGAGGACGCAGGGATCCCATCATGGAAAGAAGCTTCAATTGGAAAACAGGAAAAAGATTTTGGTCAAGATACTGATAAAAACCAATTAATACAATGACCCATATCCGTGAACTAACAATAACCATACCTCTGCAACCTTTCGTCTATGCTCTGCCTTAATTCCTGCCCACGACCAAATCGCATCCAGCAAATCTCCATGATTCAAATGAATGTCACAAGATCCGCGATGAAATATGTGGGTTGTGATGTCCACTATCACCTGCAAAGTTGGTGGATTAAAACGGTGCAGGAGATACAAACTCTCTGTAGCAAATGCATAAGGCAGGAGAATAAGCAAATAATTGTTCATTTTTCACGTTAGTTTCCCAGAAACACCATTATAACACTCACTACATTTCCTCCAAAAGTTGGCAAAGTGTGACTTATAAACCATGTAATGATCATTAACTCAATATATAAAAATAGAAGATTCATTTCATTTGTATCGTGAATAAAATGAGAAAGGAATTCGATAAGGCCGAGCATCTTTTGGTCTGGTACCTTGAGGACTTCTGCCTCCGTCAGGGACGGTGTGCCTCCAACAATATCAAAGTCCGCCTATTGGCAATCAAAACATTTATGAGCGTATCCTCTTTTTGACAGAGAAAATAAATGGTACAGTGGACCGTCAGCATTTATCTTAGCAGAGTGTGTGAGCACAATACCTGAAGACATGGATTTGGTGGAGAATGGCCAATTGCTCTTCTGTAAACATGAGATATTTCATATCGCTTGAATGAGGATTTCTGCATTGCAAAATTGAAGTGTGCCAAATTAGCTAAATAAAGCACTGTGACTATGACTTGCTCAAAATCCAAATCATTCATTTCAAACTTTATTTAAATGGTGTAACAGTACGCTATAAGTGTAATTAGCATAACATAGTCTCTTAAAAAATAATAGTATTCTTAATTCAAATATCCTGGATCTGTTCCTTCAAAATTAGACCTAACTACCAACTAACTCTAAACTCACTAGAGAAAATCTCAAAAAGAAAGTCGTACCAATTATATGAGCACTTTTCTGTTTAACATACAAGAAACAGAAGAACGATAAACATAAGAAACCCGCACCTGATTTACGTTAATCCAATGCACAAAAGGCAGTCGTAGCTCATAGCATAGTTCAAGCATATCTCCTCCATTGGTCAAAAGTTTTACAGTTTTCCTTTAGAGGGAAGGTAAAAGTTAGATCAAAATCTAGTTTGAATGACAGATAATGAATAGCACCAAGTAAACAGGTATACCTGCTAAACTGGGAACAATCACCAAGTAAACGCATTGGGGTGACCTCCAGATGCTTCGCACAATGCTGCCTAAAGACTTCCTTTGTGATTTCAACAACATAATCACGAAGCTCTGTATCCATCTCTGTGTACTGAACATAACTATCATCTGCACACAGTCTCGATCTACTAGACTGATGGAATTTTGTCTCTAATACTTCTTCATCAAATATCACATTTACTACTCTATCATAAACACTTGAATCTTCAGAAGTTTGCATTATTCTTAATATATCTGAAATTCAAAAATATGAAAGGGTTTACTTGATGCCAGGTGAAAAAAACCGAAAAAAAGAGGATATGATTTTGAGAAAGAATCAACATGTCATCAAAATAACAGAGAACATATCCACTACTAACACCAACTAGAGTAATTTGTATGCTTTATGAGCGAGTGACCTAAACAGATAGACATCCGAATTAATAGCAATTGTAGACAGCCAATTTACGAATTTTTTTCAGCGAAATGGAGACAATACAAGACTATGGATTGTTTAGCCATAGTAGAAAAACATCACAGATCAGATGAAAATCCCAAACAACAAAGAACGTTCATTTGATATTATTGACTCAAATAGAGAACTGACATGAACTTACTATCTAGTAACTCAGATTCCATTCTGGGAGGAAATGCATGCTGAAGAAGTTCTGTCGCAGAGGGGCGATCAGATGGACTTGGAGACATTAAACGCCGCAGTAGAGAAGCCTGTTCGGGGAATTCATTTACCCATTTGAGAGGTAGTTCCCCTTTCAGCTTCAGATTAGTTAAAGTAATGTGTCTCTCCATGGCGGTTCCAAAAGGATGCCAAAGTTCGAAGAACACAACCCCTAAGCTATACATGTCGGCCTACAACTCAAAAACATCATTTAGAAACACAGACATAAGAAGAAATAATATAAACCTTAGGGCCAGAAGAAAAAGTAAATACTAACCTTTTCATCAATCTTAGGCCAACCTTGCTCAATTTCAGGTGCTGTGTAAAAGTAAGTACCGGCTTGACCAGTACTATCAACCCCACTTCCAGCCACATCCATAGAGACACCCCCATCTTGATCCAACTGTTCCAGCTTCAGGAACTTTGCTGATAAGGTAAGAAAATGCATGTATTATCGTTTCATTTTTCCATTCCACAGTCGAATAATCACAGTATAATGAGATGACTAGGTTGATTCTTTTATTCAAAGACTTGAACAACATAGTAAACTTTTGAAGGATAAAACGCAAAAAATCCAGCATGACAAGGAACCTACCTTCGTTACATTATTAGAGAGCTTTAAGTCTAACACAGTGAAGCATGTGAACAACAGACATAACAAGAAATTAAGCAAAGAATAGCATTAGGTAGGGAAGCATACCAAGACCAAAATCCCCAATTTTGATATCATTTCGGGCGTCAAAGAAAATATTGTTGGGTGTAAAATCACGGTGAATTATTCCTTGTCCATGGATATGAGCTAAGCCTTCTACAATTTGGCGACTTAAATGCCACGCAAAATCTTTGTCGAAGTGATTATAGGATTCAAATACCTGGCGGAGAGTCCTTGAACATTATATGAACAGAAAAGGTAAGAAGAGAAAACAAGAAAGCAACAAAAGCTAGACTACGAAAAAACTAAAACGTTATACAGACGAGATGAAATGCACTGATCCACAATTTTTTATACAAACATCTGACATTTTAGATCATTCTAATATATGTAAATACGTAAGCGTAAGAAAGTGAGGAACTTAGATATAACTTATAGCTCACAATGTCAAAAATCCATATATTTAAGTAAAATCAATGATTTATCTAAGTTTCAACAGCTCAGGATATGAGTGGGGTGATATTATAAGAGTTTAGGTTGGGCTTATAAAGTTTTTACCTTGGGCAATATTCCATTTGAATATATAGATAAGTTGACTCAAGTTGATTGTCTTGCTCAGGAATTTCGGTTGACACTGCACCCGAGTAACTGAACATTGAACTCCCTGCAGTTTTTGATCCCCAATTTGCGCCAGCATAAGGATCAGCAACTCCTGTTTCGAACCAGGCCTAGTTTAATGAAAAATTAATATCGTTAACAAATAGAACATAGGCAAAAAGAACAGCACTAAGCAGCGGAAATTCTATGACAACAAGATGTACACGTGGTGGTATCCAATATCAAGGTATCTCACTGAATCTAGTCATTACTCAGTACAAAACTCAGATGAGCAAAAAAGACCTTTACCTGATAATAACGTACAACATGCTGATGCTGCAAACGGGAAAGTGTTGCTACTTCTCTGAATATCTCATAATGAGCACATGCAGAAACAATTTTAGCATCATACTCTAAACCAATAGATATCAAGTATAATTTGAACAGTCTTCTCACTTACCGCTGTATCCGATTGTTGACAGGTATCTCTTGGTCCTTCAGTCGAATTTTCTTCATTGCATATTGTCTTCCATCCAGTTTATTTTTGCACAAGACAACGCGGCCGAACCCACCTTGGCCTGCCAACAAAGAGTTTCAGTAAAGAGAAGGAAAACTACTTCCCCTAAACAAAACTGCAAAACAATATGTTAAGAAAGTGGACAATTTTCTGCAGAAGTTGAGAAGCATCAAAATTACTAATGAGTAACATCTTTCAAATCCTTGTGCAAAGACACTGCTGAATTTGATCAAGTTCACACAGGGAATTAACGTGATATATATATATATATATATATATATATCAACCTTTAAAACTAGAAAGAGAAAGAAAAGCATAATAGAGAATATACCAAGGGGTTTCAACTCTTCAAAATCATTGAGATACCGTGAGCTGGGGAGGGAGGCCTTTGGCTCAACAGAATCAGAAGGTGGCTCCCAAAACTGAGGAACTCTGGTTGAGGCCTTAAAAGATAACATTAATCAGATGCATTACTTGAAACTCAAATAAAGAATTTATAACGATGAAGTGGCCAAGGGATACACACCATGTTTTGATTGAATACATGTTCAAAGGCTCTATTAAAGTCTGGAGATGATTTGGAAGCTAAATCCAACACTTCTTCAGACAATATCTGAAATGATTAAAAAAATATTTAACAGGGTTTTCGGGGGAAAAATGAAGAAGCTTCCCTTCATAGATAGAAAAAAAATAGAAAATTTATATTATCCAAAAGACTTACACCAAGCTGATGCAGTTCATCAGTTATATGAGGCAATGCATCAGCCAAAGGTCCTCTGGAAGTGCAAGCTACTCGAAGTAAATGGACCATCAACAGATCTTTCTTGCTAATTTGAGGCACTTGATCTTGACCTAAGGAATCAGAGGACCATGACCCCAGCGACTCACTTTCAGAGTTACTGCTGTCATCTTCAGTTGTATCACCTTCAGCTGTATCATCTTGAAGATTTGATTCCTGCTAAGAGAACAAGCATTGCAAACAACAACAACATTAAGCAAGCAAAAGTAGACGCATACTTGACAGGAGGTATATGACTCTTCTTTCTTAATTCTTGCTTTGTTGGTCAAGATACGCCAGTTATCTTGAACTGTATTTATGATGACTAAACCAAAAGAAAACGTGCAGAGCTCCTCATTCACATAAATTCTAATTATACTCTATCTGAAGAGTGTCTCATATGTAGAGGACCAGTAATTGATTTGTTGTGCTCATTCATCAGTCACCATACACAGAATTACGCAGAGGCCCAACATCTTAAAAAGGAAAAAGAGGGATTGAGATAAAGTAGATAGACCTCCCCTCACCTTCTTCTGATTTTGGAAAATTCCAGATTCCACATCGTCACTAGATTTACTTGACTCAAAAGAAGAGATGCTAGTATCATTAACACTATCCTCTTGAACAGTATTTAGTTTGGCAATGGGAGCAGGCAGTGCAACTTCTTCTTTAGCATGGTCTTCAAATCGCTTCAGATTCTTTTCCGGCTTCTCATGCAAAATTCTTGAAGCGTCTAGTGGGTGGGATTGTACTGAAGATACTATTCCCCTATTCTCATCTGGAGTCAGACTCCAATTTCTAGCATCTTCCAAGCCACTAAATAGGTCTATAAAACCATAAACAAAAGGTCCACCAGAAAACGATTTTGCTTTATTTGAAAGCATGGGTTGCTCAATGACCTGAGCGCTTCGATGTGTAGTCAAGGATGGAACCTTCAGAAAGAAATAAAAACACTGTCTTTACAGAAAGAACAACCAATGCAAACATATACGAGAAGCAATAAAATTAATTTTGACCAGCAGTTAAGGAGACTGGATAGATTGAATACAATACCATGGCATAAACAGTCATTTGGGTGAATATACTTACCGGTTCCTCATTATGACTTTCAGGAAGTATTTCTGATAAAAACTCTTGAGCAGCCTCCACCAAGTTGAATATCATAACCCGACCTTCACGAGCATTGGAATTTGCCTGCATAATATATAAATCTTTTGAGTACCTTGTGTGTGTCAGCACAGAGCATTTCTGATTATAAACATAAAAATGATTCCCATCTCATAACCTGGTCCTCGAGAAGAGATAAAAGCTTCTCAGCATCAGATGTTGTCAACCCTTGTTCAGGAGTAATCTGCAGCTTCGGGGATTTGTAAGGATATCCTGGTAAGCATCTACAAGGCAAAAATTAGTTAGAAGGGGGATAATGAAAAAGATCGGCATATTTTACTATTGTCATAGATTCAGAAAGAAGAGACTCACCTCACTAAAAGCATAGCAGAGATGTCAATGTCCTCATATCCCATATCTTTCGAGTAAGGCCTGCACGAATTACAAGAGCTCGGTGGATAAGACGCATTTCTTCATGCATAAATTAAAAAAAAAAAAAAAAAAAACATCACAGCTGCTAATCGATAAGAAGAAAACCTGAGTTTAATAACTATTTGAGGAGGCGATCCCGAACCTGAAACAACTTTGCAGTCCTCTTGAAATATTGCAGTGCTGATTACAAACAAAAACGATCCTTCTTTCTGTTAAAATTCATATAGAGGCTCATTCTTCTAGTCCATTTTTAAAATCAAAACATAAAGCACACAAATCTCCATAAACCCTAAATCCCACATTACCCTGGATAACTCGATTCATAAAAATCGGAAGAAAATGAAAAGTTCAAAACTTACAGAGCAGTAATCTCCTCAGAGAGAAGTTCATTATCTTCATCATCATTAGATCCATGGTCTTTGAGCTGACCTCTTCTTCCGCTACCTCCGCGTTTCTTCTTTTTCTTCGAACTGCTGCGACCCATTATTTCCTTAGGCCCAAAACACGCCCTAAATCAAATCAAAACACCTTCTCCTCCGATCGTCGGAACCAGCAATACCAAAACCAAAAACTCCGTTAAAAAAAAAAAAAAAAACCTCTTCTTCGTCTCTCTCTCTCTCTCACACAAAACTCCCGCCAAGCAATCTCGATCTACGAATTTCGAATTAACAAAAAATGGAATTTGCGGCGGTGACTGGCGGCACTAACAAAAAAGGGTTGTTTATTCAATAAACAAAACAAGCCGTCGACTGCGCTCTTCAAAGATGGCGCCATCAGAGTTCTTTCTATGATCCTTCCTGTCCAGCACAAACCCTCCAAAACGGCATCGTTTTTCTAATCATAGGATAACGTCCATGAACTAAAACCCATTAAAGGCCCATTAAGATGTTACAAAATGGTGACGTGGAAATAACAGATTTATGACCATTATTATTATTTTTTTTTTTTTTTAACTTTAATCGCCCATCGCGCCTCGGACTAATCCCTAAAGGAAGGGCAATCCATGGGTAGGCCCCGGGTGTCCGAATATTCGTGAAATAGTTCCTTTCAGCAGGGTTCAAACCCTGATAGTGTTTGCAACCAGGGCCCGTCCTTACCATCAGGCCACGAAGACTCGGACATTTTATGACCATTATTGACTGCCTTTTTTAGCCAGTATTTGATACATTGAATTTTATTTTCCCATATTAATATAAAAAAATAAAATAAAATAAAATCTATATACTTATTTAATCAACCCTATAAACAAATAACCCTACTTTATGTAAGATATTACAAAAAATGCCACTGTATTTTTAATACAAAATATAATAACAGAATTTTAATATTAATTTGTTGTAACCAGAAAATAATTACCCAAAAAATAGCAATTATTAATTTATTAGATTAGAAATCATTAATAAAATAATTTCAAAATTATTTAATAAAATAATTTCGAAATTATGTAATAAAATAATTAAACAGACTCTATTTATTATTTCAGAAATCTTAGGAAACAATAACAAACTATTTAGAAAAATTATAAATTATAAATTTATTTATAAGACTAAGTTTAAACATTTACATATCGAAATCATTTAATAATAACAAATATATATTAAAATTAGGATACAACATTGCTTATATTTTTAAAATATATCTATATACTTATTTAAGCTATGTTGTTAAAAATTTAATCAGTTCTGATGTGACATATTATGAAAATGCTATAATATTTTAATTATTCTAATAACAAACAAAATAAAAGTTTAGATTTGTTTACAAAATAAGAAAACTCTATTTAATATTTCATATATATTCGGAAATGATAACAAACTATTTAATTGACTAAAACTTAATTGTTTATATACAATATTCACTATATAAACAATACTAAGTGTATAATGTTGATAATATACATAACCTAATTGTAATTTTCACCTATAAAATTAATATATAACATGTTATACCAATCACATCAATTTGTAATACCAAATCACGGGTCAATACATATTTTGTTGGGTTTTTTAGCTTTACCGAATGTATAATTAACGAATTTGATATTGCACCAAACCAAAATAGTAGTACCAACTACGGGTCAAAATCAGAGTATGACCTTAAGTAATTAAATTTATGATTTTATAAAATGTATAGAATTAATAAATTTTCTACTATTATTTTGTAACAAAGAAATCCAAATTTACATAGATATTTCGTCACATTGGTAACATTATTCTACAAAATATTAAAGTATAGTCGGGTAATAAAACGGGTAATGAGACGGGTAACGGGACGCTCAAAAATTAAATTAATATCCGATATTCGATCATTATTCACGGATAATATAATTATTATACCTTTCACTCGATTCTAAAGTTGCGGGTACCTTTTTTCGGGACGGATACAAACCGAAAAACGGGTCCAATATGGGTATTGGTAGTAGTTCTAGACCTACCTATTAGTAGGTTAATATAAATCAAAACTCATCATATAGTACTATATTATATAACATGTAAATAAATGATACAACATAAATAAGGATAAAAAATTAAAAAAGAGAGAGAGAGAGACGATGGCGATGGCGATGCGGCGGATCTAGGGTTTCCATGTTTTCGATTGATTCGGGTCTTGATCGGTTATCACTTTCTGGGTATTCTGGGTTTTCCTTATCCTTTGGTTCGTCAGTAATGGAAGAGGGAGGAAGAGATTTGGGAGTAGATTGGGATTTGGTCTCCGGAGTTATACGGTCTTGCGTCTTTCATGGGAGTTTGGTTTCTTATGGAGGATCTGATTTCCTCGGGTTGGATTTGGATTTGTCCGGGATCTCAATCTCATTTCCGGGAGATTAGACGATTTTTCTATCCCTCGAATCTCGAGACTTCTAATCGATGCGATTTTCGCAGATGGAAAGAACGGACTTCTGGGTTTTTTAATCACGGTTTCCGCGGGAAGGTGAATCTCTGTCTTGTGGATCAGTCGGATTCTGATTTTTTCGGGTTCATGGTCTCATAAATGGGTACTCTCTGGAGGAAAGTTACAAATCCTATGGGGAATCATTTTGATTCGCGATCTGGTTTTGGATTTTTGTGGGATCTCAATCTCATAAACGGGGGCCTGCATTAGGATTGCTATTCCTCTCATTCGGGATCCTTAATTCGATGAGATGTCCGCAGATGGAAAGAGCGGATTCTGTGCTTTTCAATCACGGTTTACTCGAGAAGGAGAATCTCTTATTCGATCAGTCTCTGTTCCGATTTTTGTGATCACGCCGACGTCACCGGTGTTTGTTCCTGAGAGAATTGATACCGTTATCTTTCTTTACTCGGTCTGGCGGAATCAGTGATTTCGGAAGGTCATAAATGGGCTCACGATCCTCCCACGGCAAGTCGAGAGGTATAAAAGGGGTTCTCTTCTTCGCTTACCTCTCATCACAATTTCATTGTTCTTTGGGCTTTCGGTTTATCTTACAGCTTCTTTCTTTGTCTGTTTTTTTGGTTCTCAGTCGTATACGTTTGAGAATGTCGCAAAGTTATTGGGTGCGAATGGGTCCGGGAAGAAGGTTGATGGTTTGGGTCCGAAGCGGAAGATCAAAATCCCTTATTTTGATAACTCGGCTTGATCAAGGGTTACTCCAAGACAGTGGTGGGTCGTTGCATGAACTCCAAGATGTCAAGACATGAAGTCTCTCCTATTTATGCTCCTCGAATCTGGCATTTGGAGGGCAAGGTGGTGGGAGCTGATTTGGGCTCGGGAAGCAATTTGATTTCGACAACGAGGAGGACATCACGGAGGTTCTTCGCATGGAGCCGTTTCACTTTGATCGGTGGATGCCGATGGTACGATGGAGTCCGACGGTTGATCCATCCGTCGAGATTACTTGGGTCGAGTGAGGATAGGGGTCCCGTTTCAATTCTGGGCGGAACCTATTCAGGAGCATTGGAGAGGATCTTGGTCGTGTTGTTGATGTGGATATTGACGGAGGCAGGGTTCGAGTGGTTGTGAATGGTTTCAAACCATTATGTTTTGATACGGTCATGAGTTCTACAACGGGAGGAGACCTTTGTTTCCTTGCGGTTTGAAAGGCTTTTGGATATTGTAAAAGATGCTTCAGTATGTGTCATGCCACTGATCACTGCCCATTGTTGGAACCCAAGTCTGCTTCTGCTCTCCCTGTCCCTATGGAAGCGGAAGTTGGTAGACCGTGCAGAGTTACAAGGTCGCTGCCAAGTGGAAAAAGGGAAAGGAGAAGGTCGATGAGGGATCAGGTGTGCCTTGCAACACAGAGCGTCAGCGGTCAAACAGGGAAAACAGGCTGGATCTAAAGGTCGGATTGGTGGTGATATTGGGGAACCGTATGTTAAGCCAAAAGCCTTCCCACTTATTCTCAAGTGAATGATAACCGTCTATATGGCTTGCTGCTGATGTCCTTGCTTCGGTGGTGGTCCCAGCTGAGGAACAAGAACAAGGTCACCAAAGGGTCCCGAAGATTTTGCTGGCTCAGGATGGGGTGTCCGTCCCCAACCCACAAAGAGGGTCCGAGACCCTTTTTCAAGAGGCCACTTTGCTGTGGTTGATGATGGGGTTCTCGCTGCAGAATGCAACTGGTGTGCGACTGCCTGGTGGCTTCAGGATGGACAGGCTGAGAAAGGAATCATGCACTGGCACCTCCAGCTACGGAGGTCACAGGGTGAAGGATAAGGGATCGGTGATACAGATGCATGATGTGAACACCGGTAATGCAACCTTTGCTGTAGCTGTGGTAGATGCTGTTAGTCATGTTGCTCAGGTCGCTGTTCCGGTTGTTAGTGAGACTTATTCACCGGTGCTAAGGGAAACGGTTTGGCTAGTGAGGGTTCGGATTTTCCTCGTGATGACTCTTTTGCGGATTCAGCAAGTTCAGGAGAGGAGTTTGGGGATGGAGGGGAGGATCACATGGATGTTTCGCTCCCCTGCCAAGCATCATCATCCTCAACTGTCCCGCCGCTCGCTGGGTCAGCAATGGAGGTCGCTGCTGGGTTCGCAGGAGAGGGTACGGAATCGATGTGTGAAGATGCTCAGGTGGGGTTCGCTGAGGGAGGTACTCTTGCTGGACAAGGTAGTAAGCCTAAGGGTGCAGGTCTCTGCTGAAAGGTAGTGGTTCAAGGAAGCTAAATGTTTATCTTCGTGCCACTCCAAAGAAAAGGCCTGCTTCGTGCTGACCAGGTTGGCGATGGACCAAACCCTAAGAACCAGGACACGTCTAAGGGACCGATGGGTGGGAAGCCACCAAAACCTAATGCTTGATAAATGAAGATTTTGAGCTGGAATTGTCAAGGTCTTGGTAACAAGGCAACAATTGGATATCTAAGGGATCTTTGGTTTCAGATCGTCCGGATTTCTTGTTTTTGTAGAAACAAAACAGTCTTTTAATTTTCTGCAACAATTTGTAGGCCATTTTGGCTATTTAAATTTAATAACTGTTGATCCTGTTGGTTGTAGTGGTGGATTGGCACTTTTTATAATAAGGATGATTTTAATGTTTCAGTTCTTTTTGAGTCTGATAGAATCATTGATATTGAAGCGGTTTATAAAGGCAAAATTTTTCATTTAACCTTTGTGTATGGGGACCCGGTCCCTAAGAAACGTGATTTGGTTTGGGAACGTTTAACTCGGATTGGGGTTCAGCGTAGCTCACCGTGGTTTATTATTGGGGATTTTAATGAGTTAACAGGAAATCATGAAAAGAGGGGTGGGAAGATACGACCGGCATATTCTTTCCGTTCTTTCAACTGTATGATTCAGATTGTGGTTTTTTAGATTTCCCATACCTTGGAGATTTTCTTCTTGGCGTGGGTGGAGAGATAAAAACCGATTCGGTGCCGTTTTGATAGAGCTTTAGGCAATGAGGATTGGCATGAGATTTTTCCGGATACCGTAATCGAATATCTGCCTGTGGTTTCTCGATCATGCACCTTGGTCGCTGTCATTGGTGCCAAATATACACGGGGAAAGGGAGTTTTAAATTTGATAGACGTTGGCTTGGTAAGGAGGGATTGATGGATGCTATATCTACGGGTTGGAATGCGGATCAGGGTCGTCGTCTCGGGGTTTTTGTTGGTAAGATAGTCAATTGCAGGAAGGCGATTTCTAGGTGGCGGAAAGCTCAGGTTCCGGTTGGAAGGGATGTCATTGAGGATTTGAAAGGACAATTGTCGGTAGCTCAGCGGATGACGCGACCACGCCAGAAGTGATTACGGAGTTAAGTGCCAAGCTACAAGCGCATATCGGGATGAGGAAATTTATTGGTACCAGAAAAGCCGTAGTCGTTGGATGCGGTTGGGTGATCGGAATTCCAAATATTTTCATGCCCCGACAAAACAACGGCGAGCTCGGAATAGGATTGTGGGTCTGTTTGATAAAAATGATGTTTGGTCTACATGATACTGTAATCTGTTCAACTGCAGTGTCGTATTTTGAGGAACTGTTTACTAGCATTAACCCGGATAATTTTGAGGATGTTCTAGGGGAGGTTCAGAGTTGTTACAGATGAGACAAATGAACAGCTGACTAGGGCCGCAACGGAGAGGGAGGTTAGAACAGCATTGTTTATGATGAACCCGGATAAGGCTCCGGTCCAGATGGTTTGACGGCTTTGTTTTTCCAGAAGGCATGGAGTGTCGTGAAAACGGACTTACTTGCTTTAGTGAATTCATTTTTTCAACAAGGGTTTTTTGATAAGGATCTAAACACAACACATATCTGTTTAATCCCCAAGGTGGCTAAGCCAACTCGGATGGCGGAATTACGCCCTATTAGCTTGTGCAATGTGGGATATAAAATTATTTCCAAAATCTTATGCCAACGGTTGAAGAAGGTTCTTCCTAGCCTTATTTCGGAGACTCAATCCGCCTTTGTTCCCGGCCGTTTAATCTCGGATAACATTTTGATTGCTCAAGAGATGTTTCATGGGCTCCGCACAAATAATTCATGCAAGTCGAAATATCTCGGCTATCAAGACGGATATGAGCAAGGCTTATGATAGGTGGAATGGTTATTTATTGAACGGGTCCTCCGTAAGATGGGCTTCCGGAGAAATGGATCACCTGGATCATTTTTTGTGTCTCTTCGGTGGAATATAAGGTCTTGCTGAATGGGCTACCAAATGGGCTTATTAAACCGAGCGAGGGTTACGGCAGGGGATCCGCTATCACCGTATTTATTCATTATTTGTACGGAGGTCCTTATTGCGAATATCCGGAAAGCAGAATCGGATAAACGGATTACGGGTATCAAGGTGGCAAATAAGTGTCCGGCAATAACTCACCTCTTGTTTGCCGATGATAGTTTGTTTTTTTGTAAAGCCACTAAGGAGGAATGGGGCGATTTTAGAGGTTTTGAGAACTTATGAGGCTGCCTCGGGCAACAGATTAATTTCTCCAAATCATCGCTACAATTTGGTCATCTGGTGCCTGAACAAATACGTACCGAGGTGCACCTAACACTTGGTATTACAAATATCGGTGGGATGGGTTCGTATCTGGGTCTACCGGAGAGTCTGGGGGGGTCTAAAACCAAGGTTTTTTCCTTTGTTAGGGATCGGTTACAGAGTCGTACCACTGGTTGGACGGCGGCTGTCCAAGGGGAAAAGAAGTCATGATCAAGTCAGTTGCTACTGCTGTTCCGATTTTTTGTGATGCTACCGAATTCGAAACAATTACGTCCAAACTTACTAGTGCAGGCAAATTTTTGGTGGAGCAGCAATGGTCATTCCAATGCATTGGTTAGCATGGGAAAAACTTTGTTCTAGTAAGCAATTGGGCGGGTTAGGATTTCGGAATGTGGATGATTTTAATACGGCTCGTTGGCTAAGCAATTATGGCGTCTGATTGAGGTACCGGATTCGCTGTTTGCTCGGGTTTTTAAAAGTCGGTACTACCGAATTCAAACCCTCGTACCGATAAAGTCTTATTCTCCATCGTATTTGGAGAAGTATTACTTCGCTAGATCTCTGGTAAATAAAGGGCTGATTACACGGGTTGGATCCGGGGATACTATTTCTATATGGACAGATCCCGGGTTCCAGCTCAATTCCCGAGACAGCGCAAAGCAAAGATTTTTTAAGGATCCTTTGCTTCAAATAAATGATCTTATAGATCGTGGTAATAACACCTGGCGACTGGATCGGCTTGCCGCCCATTTCGCTTCAGCTGATGTTGATTTGATTGAGCTATTCCTTTGAGTCTTAATCCACAACCGGACTCGCTTGGATGGCATTTTACAAAAACGGGAAGTATACGGTGCGGTCGGGATATCAGGTTGCACGTATGGCTGTTAATCGTGGGAACCAAGTGGTTGCTCATGGTCCCGATATTACGCCTCTTAAGGCTGCGGTTTGGAAAAGGTGCCCACCGAAGACGCATTTTATGTGCGATTCTTTCCGGGTGTCTTTCTGACTCTAATTTAAGACGTCGGGGTATTTTCTGATGTACTCGCCTCGGTGGGGTGGAGGATGAAACTATAAATCATGCTCTTTTCGAATGTCCCCAGCAAGACAAACTTGGGCTATTGCTAATGTTCCTACGGGTTTTCAGGCTTTTCCAACTCCCGGTATATGCTAATTGATCATTTCTGGGGGATCATAATCCAGAGCCCAGGTCCCAGCCTTCCCGGATAGTATGGTATATCCGAAAGCGAAATGCAAAGGTTTTTACGAATGAGCAGGAAAACCGGATGAAGTGGTCCGTCTTGCCCTTAGTGAGGCAAAGGCGTGGTCAAGCCCAAGCCGAGAAGAGGTGTGTTGCCGCTCAACCAACTCCCTCGCCCTCGGGTGGAGATGCGGGGTGTTCAGCTTCCCCTGTTTTTCAGATATCGTTGTTTTGTTGATGGCCTCCGGAAGGATGCCGATAGGTTTGCTGAGCGGGGTTTGCTGCTCTCGCGCCGGATTCCCCTCTTATGGGCGCTGCAAATTTCCGCCGCAGTTTATCATCTCTACATGCTGAAGTCGGCCTCGCTTGGGCAATGAGGTGCATGATAGGTCACGATCATTTGATGTGGCTTTCTATACGACTGCTCAGATTTGGTGAAGATGGTGTCTTCTCCTCCGACTCCGGCCAGCCTACTCAAATTATCTCGAAGACATCAAGGTGGACATAGCGGAATTCTCGAGTTTCTCTTTGACCCTGATCTCTAGGAAGGACAATGAGTTTGCGGATCGTTTGGCACGACAAGTTCGTACCCAACCGCATGCTATTACCTTTGTTAACGTTTTCTCCCCCAATTGGCTCGTTTGAGCTAATTTTTTCCATTGTTGTCAAAAAAAAAAAAAAAAAAAAAAAAAAAAAAATGATACAACATAAATATAATATTAACAAATAATAAAATAATATAAAAATTTCTCCGCGCTACCAGCGCAGACCATTATCTAGTAACTTGTATTTACAAATATTATAAGACTTTTCATTCAATAACGATAACGAGAGAAATGACGTAGATATCAAATCTATTAACAACAAAAAACAATATAGTATACATTATTAATATTCTTAGAAAATTAGTCAAATAGAAATTACTTGTTTTTTTATATTGGGAAATTAAAATGAAAAATTAAAGTAAAGAGAGAAAAAAAAAAAAAAGAGAATCAAACCTGACCCAAAAGTGACCAATCAGAATCGACCCCGCTTGGTACTTCCTGATCTTCCACACCTTATCTCTCTCTCTCTTCTTCTTTAAACCTCTCCAACTTCGCTCTCTCTCTATCTTCTTCTCTCTGACGTGACTTCTCTCTCTCTCTCTTCCTCCCTTCATCAATGGCGACCACAAACTCTCTCCACCACTCTTCTTACACACACCACCGCCACAACCTCCCTTCCCAGTCTCATTTCGTACCCACTTCTCTCTCCCTCAAACAACCCACTTCCGCCGCAACATTCTCACTTATCTGCTCTGCTTCCTCCTCCTCCTCTTCCTCCGTGGCCGTCTCCGCTGTCTCCACCGCAAACGCCTCCGCTACTACCGCCGAAACCGCGACCATATTCGACGTTTTGGAGAACCACCTCGTCAGTCAAAACTTCCGACAAGCCGACGAGGAGACTCGGAGGTTACTCATTCAGATAGCAGGAGAAGCAGCCGTGAAACGCGGCTACGTTTTCTTCTCCGAGGTGAAATCAATCTCGACCGAAGATCTCAAAGCTATCGACGACCTATGGTTGAAACACAGCGACGGGAGATTCGGATACAGCGTGCAACGCAAAATCTGGTTGAAAGTGAAGAAAGATTTCACAAGATTCTTCGTTAAAGTTGAGTGGATGAAGCTTCTTGATACAGAGGTTGTTCAATACGGTTACAGAGCGTTTCCTGACGAATTCAAGTGGGAGCTTAACGATGAAACGCCTTTAGGACACTTACCGCTCACTAACGCCTTGAGAGGTACGCAGCTTCTCAAATGCGTTTTAAGCCATCCCGCTTTTGCGACTGCTGATGATGATAACAGTGGAGAGACAGAACAAGAGCTTAACAGAGGTGTCGCCGTGGCTAAGGAACAACAGACTGAGACAACAGGAGGAGGAGGAGACAAAAGAGTGTTTAAAACAAATTACACCTTCTAATTAAATGTCTTAATTTCTCCTTTTATTTTTATTTTTATTGATTTGCTGATATTGTGAAAGTATAAACGAATCTCTGTAATCATATATCATCAATTGAAATTGGGTTTCTCTTCTCTGGCGGTTTCATTGTGGTATGTAAGAACAAAGTCAGACCATTAGTTAGTTAACACCAAAAACGAAAACAAGTCTGTGTCTTGGTTGATCAATGTGTATTCAGTCATTCACAAGTTCTGCAGACCATGAAACTAATGCAGTTATTCTTACACAGATCAAATCTGAAACAACTTTTAATCCGCAGCTGTTCATAAAGGCCTTTTTTCATGTTCTTGTCCTCTTTGCTGATCTGGTGAAGAGAGAGAGAGACTGTGGATGAATACAAAGTAGGCATTTTGGCTCTGTTCAAGAAAGCTGCACCTCATATAGTGTGTGACAAATATCTAAAGAATACGTTGCTGCTTCTGTAGCCTTGTAGTTAATTCTCAATGTAGGCCATACACACGTTACACTTGATGTGGACAGATGCTTTATTTCTCATTCTGTGGTATCCGATGAATAAACGTTTTAGTCAATTTGCGTGTATATCTATCAAGAATATGGTTTCTTTCACCATGAGAAAATTACATGATCAGGGTTTCAAATAGCATTCTAAAAACCGCTACAAGAGACGGAAAAAAATATGGTATAATTCTTAGCACTAACTAGTTTCTAGGCACATGGGCAGAGTCGTCGCGTGTGTTGGTGTGAACCGTCACAGGAAAGCATTGATTCTGTCCGGGTATACAAACACGCGCCTGGATACTGCAAACCAAGAAAATAAACACACACATATGGAATCACTCAGTGTCAGGAGATATTTCACTGAGGATTTAGGAACTTTAAGCGCGCATAAGAGAGAATAAAAGATGATATACCAAATCTCTGGGTGCATCTTCGACAACTTCAGCAGGTTGGTCAGCCCCGGCACTTGCTAAACAAGATCCTTTGCAGGTCATGTATCTTTTCATACTAGGCAAAACAAAGAAGAAGGGAAAGAACCATATGAATACCAAATTGCGATATATAACTCTCTGAAACATGACTTGATGGTTTGGTTTAAGAGGTTGACTCTGGTAAAAGAGTTGCTTAAAAAGAAACTTACACATCACATTGGTTTAGAAGTGAGAGTTTATTCATCACACACAATTGTCCACGTGACTTGCAAACTGCATCGCATGAATCTCCTTGACTGTTAAAACAATCCAATAAAGAGTCAATGGATATTGTCTCCACAAAAGCGTATACAATACAAACGGGTAAGAAGGTGAAGGGTGTTTTTTACCTTCCCACGATAACGTCAATGCCAAGTAGTCTAGTTTCAACTTGTGTGAGATTAGCTCCTGTTTTCAGTTATGTTATTGGATGAAAGTGATAGGGTAGTTGAAAGAAAAAGTAGGGAATCGAAGGTCACCTGAAGCATTTGATGTCAGAGAAAAACAATGGTGAAACTCGCTGTGGTAAGCATTTTCATGAACCTAGAAGTTTCAGGAATAAAAGAAATTACATGAAGTCTCGCTCTTTATTGCTGTTCTATAGGTTCATTATACTTTCATGAACATTCCATTAGTCTCAAAAAGAACTTCTCTTCAACACTAAATTCTCAACTTCATCACATAATATCAAGAAACTTCAACAAGAAAAATCCTTACTAACAGAAACAAAAACAGTCAATCGCTTACCACACTCTCAGAATTATGTCGGCACCTCCCAGAACAAA